>JAOXXN010000482.1:117513-134207 GCA_026770055.1 Myrmophylax atrothorax
ATAAGATTTTAGAAAGATCTTGGTCCAGTTTCCTTTGAAATTATTAATGATCTCCAACTGATCTCACTGGGAGATGATTTTTCATCAGGAAGAGATCATAAACAGTCATTTGTTTAAAAAGTTTTCCAATTATTGAACCATGGACACAAATTCTCTCCCTTTTTATCCCCTCATTTTTTGTTGAGTTGTCTAAGTCTCTAATCATGTATCTAAGTCCTATTTTATAATTAATGTACATAGATTTTTTTTCTATTGTCCTTTACCATAGGGTACCATAACTTTGGGAATTATTTAGTTAAAATTCTTTTTTTTCTATTCCAAACAGACAAGATTAATAGACTTTGAATAACACCACTTTTTCCTACAGTTATAAGTGTATGGGAGCTTGAGTGGGGATTTTTTTTATCATTTTAGATTAATACTACTTGGATTGAAACTTCCTACTGCAAGTAGAAAATATGTCTATTCAAGATATAAATATATTTTGATGTGTAGTTTAGGTAAAACACTGCCATGACTTTTCCATTGTTGACTTAAGTTTGAGGTCGGCATTTCTGCTGTTTGAGACAGTCATAACTTTTCTCTTTTTGTCAGCATGACAAATAACCAATATCTTTACTCCAGCAAAATGCTTATGCATTTATGTCATCTGAAGAATGCAAGTTCCACCAAACTAAACTATTAACCTTCTTAAATTGCTACACATGCTAAAGTGCTTTACTGGGTTGTGAGTTTAATTAGTTTTGATCTCTACTAATTTAAAGGAAGAAGAAAAGTGTCTATCCCCCGTGCACACCAGAGAAGTATCCAAAAAACTACCAGCGCTTTTCCTTTTGAACCTCTTTGTGTTTGCTCCTCTCCCCCTGTTATAAAAAAGAATTTAGCCTCAAAGATAGCAGGAATAAATCAAATCAAAGCCCTTCTTGTCTTGTGACATTAGTCTTCATCTGCAGCAGCATTTAATAAATGCAGACTACTTTCAAGCTCTTGACAATAGCCAGTAATATAGAAATCTGCAATGAAGCAGTGAACAAAATTACTGTAATGGCATTTTCTATATCCTTCCACTCAATTCCCTGTAACAGACCTGGTTAAAGACAGACTCAAATGCAGACAGAGAATTGCCTTTATGGAAGGTTTGGGGAGATTGTTCCATACTTACATCCTTAAGGGGTTTGTTCTGTAAGATTTATAACATTTTATATTTTTCTACTAACCCAAGACCATTCTAAGACAGTTCTTTGCCACAGTCGAACATTACAATCCTCCCACTAGTCTATATCATACTGTATAATAGACCCATCACATAAAACCAAAGCCAAATGGCATGGAATTTCTCAATTAACCATACTAATAGTAAAATCTGAGTGTCACAGAGAGGCTACTACCTTAGACATGACTTCAGCACTGAGGTTTAGTTTGTATTTATCATTCTGATGAGAAGCTAGACTTACATTCTTTCAGTCTTAAGAAATTTTAACATGGCTCATGGATGAGAAAAGGTTAAAAAGACAGTTGCTATAAAACTCTTCTGCTCCTGAAAATTTAATCACTGTAAAAGAATTAGGTGAGGCTAGAAGAACTTGCTTGGCTGCAAAGTGTCATCAAATCAGCCTGACTTCTTACTTTCCATGAAGGACCCAGACAAGCAGAAGTAGATGAAATATTTCATTAGAACAGGAATGTACACAATTATGCAACAACTTTTGTCAGTGACCTGACCTTTTCAGGTTAGTTTCTCTCTCCAACTCAAAAAGCACGAGATGTTTTCAACACATACATTAATTAAGTTGTGCCATTGTATACTCATAGAGGTTCGTCTTGTTATTTACCCATTGACTGATTAAGGTGGTGCAATAGTCTGTAACTGTGGGCAGCTTGAGTGAAAAAAGGGAATCAAAAAATGGACAACTCTGAAGGTGGTCACAGTTTATTATGAACAGAAGAGATGAACTTATAATCATTTTCTTTCCTTTTTACAAAGAAAACCAAATCAAACCAAACAACAAACTAGCAAACAAAATCAAACAAGCAGAAAAAACCCCAAAACAACCACACAACAAAAAATGAAGTATGAACTGTAACAATAATGACAGATAAAACCACACATAAATTGGCTCTCATTTTTTCTCCCTGTTTCATCATTAACTGATTTATTTCATAACATTTTGTTCAGCAAAGAAGTTCAATGGTTCTTTGTTGTCTAAGCAAAACAGGTTCAGCCCCTGAGTCCCACACAGGTTGTAGGTACCTCATACAGACTTATCTTTCTATCTTAAGAGTTGGAGTTTTTGGCATCACAGCCCCTCCAATGAGGCTTCAGACAACTTGAGCTATATTCATATCCCACAAGTAGTGTAAAGAATGCTACACAAGCAGTTATGAGGCTACTGATGAAGGGCTGTGTATTTCTTGGAAAGAAACACCAACTCCCTCATCAGCATGAGAAGCCCTAAAAGTGAAACTTGCTAATGATGCCACAGTTATGACCTGGAACTACCAATTTAAAACACATTAGATGCTTTAAAATAACGTTCAAAAGCTTTTACCAAAATGGGAAAAGAATATACTTTGCTACTTTGGGATCTAGTTCTGTGTAAATCAGAAGAAAAGACAACCTACCTTGAGTGCTAAAACTATGGAGTCTTGATTCTCATTCACTGCATTTTGGGACATACATAATTCTGCTATGAATTCAGCAGGAATCTCCCTATTATCAAAGAGTTGCAGAAGTGGCTCAAGTGTATTATTCCAGTGTAGAAGACAAAGTGTTAGAAACAGATGAAATATTAACTTGCTGGTATTTGCAAAGTTGCACTGGGTATTTTCATATTACATATTATCTGGTTTTGCACAGAACTTGCTGTCAGTTGCCATCCTACCCAGTATTATTCTTTGTTCCAACAACTTCTGTTTACATTGTCATTTAATCAACTACTCTCTTACCTTTACTGCTGCTTAATGACTATTTTGCTAGTGCTTAATTCTTGCCTAAAACTGCACCGTTTCTTCACTGTGAAACCTCTAAAGGTGATGCCAAGTTCAATATGCTGAATAGTTCAGCCTTTGCTTTGCCCCCTCACTCTGCCTCTCTCTTTTTAGTCCAGTGAACAAAAGCAGCTGTCCCAAGGCTTCTCTAAATTAACTTAGTATCTTCCTGAAAGGACTCAAAGGATCATCCAGCCTAGACTTTGCTGAACTGGCAACAAGTTTTCAGGAAGGACCCTTTACAGACAAGCCCTTTCAAGTTCAAAGTAAGGAGGCAACATTTTTCAGGTCAAAATAGCTCATTTTGCATAATGAGAGGCAGTCATGCAGACATTCTTCAGGTGATCAGAACTAAACCTCTTTTGTTCATGCAGCTTCCTGGTTTTGACTGGGACAGAGTTAATTTTCTTCACAGTAGCTGGTGTGGGGCTGTGTTTTGACTTTGTGCTGGGACCAGTGTCGATGACACGGGGATGTTTTGGTTATTGCTGAGTAGGGCTTGCCCAACAAGGCCTTTTCTGCTCCTCACACCTTCCTGCCAGTGACAGGGCACAACGAGCTGGGAGGGGACACAACCAGGACAGCTGATCCCAACTGACCTAAGGGATATTCCAGATATATGAAATCATGCTCAGCAATAAAATTAGGGGGAAGGTTGGCTCAGGCACTGTCTGCGCATTGGTTGGGTGATGGTGAGCAACTAATTTCATTTCCATCCTTTGGCTTTTATTTTTCTCTCTTTGATTGTTTGGGGGTTTCCCCCCCTCTTTTCTTTACATTTTATTTGTTATTATTATTATTATTTTGTTTGTTTGTTCATTAAACTGTTTTTGTCTCAACCTATGAGTTTTCTCACTTTTATCCTTCTAATTCTCTCCCTCATCCCACCAGAAGGATGGAGTTAATGAATAGTTTTGTGGTGCTCACTTGACTTGTGGGCTTAAGCCATGACACATGTTTCAGTAATTTCAGGAGTTCACAAATATGTCTGCAGTCATACATGCACTAATGAAGTAAAGCAATTTGGTTAATGAACTGTCAGTTTCAAGACTTGGCCATACAAAAATTAAAGGAAAACACATATTTCTACAATTCTAGTTGTAGTTGCTATTTGTAATTCCCTTTGAGTAGGCTTATGAGGACCTGAATTGCCAGATTTCTTGAGCTAGCTCTGAAACCTCCAAAGTGAGTCTTAGATGCCATTTACTATTCCTACCATAGCAAGGCCTGGGAGCGGCCAGGTATTGATATTTCAAATATCAAGCTGCCCACAAAGCATCCTAAACAGAAGGCTCTTCTGCTGTAAGTACTGAATGGTGGTTCCTCCAGCGACCTTCTGATTTCATGGACGAGAAATTAAAGTCATGACAAGGTGTCACAGCTTTGGAAGAAAAAAATTGAGAGAATCACTCTCAGAAATGGGTCATGGGAAGAATCTTTCAGAGTATTTTATAAAAACTGCAACTCTGACATATATATAGAATTTTGTTTTGTGTGGTTGATGTTTAAAGTAAAAAGTGTGTGCCTGTGGGAGAGAAAAAAACTGTATTGTTTTAGTGGGTGAACCTTTGCAGTGTCACATATAATTGCTGTTCTTTGTGTGTTTAACTTGTTGGGCAGCCAGCAGGCAAGCCAATGTCCCCGTGTATTTGCTTTCTTTATTGTTTTGTATAGTGTTGTGCAGAAGTGATTCTGGAGGCTGAGTCAGAAGGTGCCACAAACACAAACACATGTAATTGTCAAGGTTAGAAGTGACCTCCAAGATCATCAAGTCCTACCATTAACCCAACACTGCCATGTGCATCAGTAAATCACGTCCCCAAGTGCCACATCCACACATTTTTTAACAATTTCCGGGGATGGTGGGTCCAGCACATGAGTCCACCCTTTCAGTGAACAAATGTTTTCTAATTTCCAACCTAAACTTCCCCTAGTGCAACCTCAGGACATTTCCTATCATCCATCACTTGTTGCCTGGGAGAAGAGACCAACCCACACCTGGCTACAACCTCCTCCCAGGTAGTTGTGGAGAGCCAAAGGTATCCCCTGAGTCTCCTTTTTTTCATGCTAAATAATGGTGGAAAAGATAAAAAAGGGCTTGAGTGTTGCTAGACATGATGGTGCCTTTTTCCACTCCCCAGGATAGGTTAAAAAGATGCATATCTTTCTTTTTCCTGCTTATCAGATCTTTTGCTTTTGCTAGATATACCTTCAGAAACCTCAGAAAATAATTTTTCTCAGTGGAATGTTGACTTTGGAAAGAACCAAGTGGGAGCATCCATTAAAAAGTCTTTGCAATTTAGAGCTATATTTATGTTTCTAATTGTGCTAAATTCTTAGCCAATAAAATAATTATGAAAATTCTCAAACATACTCTTGAATCAAATTGCATTAGTAAATACACATTCATTATTACTTAATTTTATTGCTTATCTAACCAAACTTATCAGATAGCTTACAAGGACAAGACAAATAGAAAGCAGAGTATATGGTGTAGATTTGATGATTTGTCTTTATCAAAAACCATTAGTAGAATTACTATTGATTAAAATGATGCTAAGTGGTTTTACCTTTGTCATTTTAAATTAACAGTGCTAAGCATTTTGATTTCATATTTATTAGAATAATTTCTTAATTACCCTAAAGCACTTAAAAATTAACACAAAAAAGCACTTAAAAAGACACTTTAAGCACTTAAAAAGACACTTTAAGGACTTAAAAATTAACACAAAAAAACCCAGCATCAAAGCAGAAATTTCAATGGAGTAAAAATTTCCCATGCAGTTCCCATTAGAAATGTTTACTTACAATTTAGAACACAGATGACATTTCTAGCGTATGTTGCATTTGAAAACATTTAATAAGGACACTTTATTGTTTAAAATGTGATGCTTTTAAAGGATATGACTTTTCTGACTATGTCATTACATCTGACACACTTACAAAAAGGCTACCTCACCCAAACCACCCACTAATTAATGCCATATGTTAATTAAATGTTAATTAAAACAGTTATTGTGAGTCATACTTAGAATGTTAATAGCAATGGCTTCTTTTTTCTTTTTTGACTCTTTTCTTCACTAAAAAAACCCCAAACCAAAACCAAACAAAAAAACCCCGCCAAACAAAAAAAAACACAAGCCAAACCAAACCAAGCCAAAAAATAAACAAAAAACCAAACACAAAAATCCAAAACAAAAAATAAACAAAAAAAAACAAACACAAAAAGCCACACACACACAGAGGAAAAAAAACAAACACAAAAAAACCCACAAAAAATAAACAACAACAACAAAATAAACACCCACTCACCCCCAAACCCATATCCAAACAAAAAACCCCCCAGTCCTGCAAGGACAATATACAATTTTGAGAGTTCTGTATTCTGCCACCCTTTTCCTGGTACATCAGTAAACAATGCTGCTGACACAGAAGCTACAGGGACTGAAGTTGAAGTGCAAACAATATATGTCTGTGCAATTTCTTGAATATGGCAAGGGCAAGTCCTGCTAAAATAGTTGTGAGCTATTCCACAGGATTCGTTCACTGCAGAAAACCATTTTGAATGTAGAAAGGCCAGATGAACCGAGGAAAATTTCTTGGTTGATATAAGGACAAAATGTCCTCACAGTAATTCTGTAGCTTGGAGAAAGAAGCAGCTCTCCACTCTTCTTGTGTGCACACCCTCCACGTGCAGGTTTTTATTAACTCTGATCTGATTTGATGCTGATTTACCATAGAGGGCTTGATGCACCCCGTTTACAGTAAATTGCATCTTTATTTGTGTGAGAGCTTATATTTGGGGGAAACCTTATACAGCTGAAGGGCAACCACATTTTAAAATAGACTTTAAGATTTTAAAAGGGAGATTGACAAATCCTATTCCCATCATTTCAAAAATCAACCAATCCAACTTAAAAGTTTGTAGAACTCTTTTAGCAAAAGACTCTGTATCAGTTGATGGTCATCATGGTAAGGATCTAAATATTGCGGTTTGGCCTTGTTTTCTTGATTTCCATCCTTAAACAGTGCTGGCCCGTTCTGACAGAATCAAATTGCCAAGAATTGGGTTTGAATATATAAGGATATGATAATTAGCTCTGAGGGTTTGGTCTGCAGAGCCAGCAAGAGAAATAATACTGTTCTTAGCCGCCACATCATTATTTTGGCATACTTAATAGGATATGACAGGTCTTGACGGCTAAGTGGAAACCTATATTTAAAAAAAAAAAAGAAATAAAAAGGAAAATAACTTCTGTGTGTTTCTGTGAATGAAATTTAAATGGATACTGGACAGGGTTCTAGTGCACTTCTGATGTTTGCTTTGGCTACTATTGCAGAAAATATTTCAGTGGTGAAATCAAAGGTTAAATGCAACCGGCAGGAAGTTATAAAGGTGAATTGCATAAGATGTTTCTGAATAATAGGAGTTTACAACTCCACTATTGTTTTTGTTCAGAGTGCTTGGATGTGTCGTACAGTAGTGGTACATAAAATGCAAATTTTAGAGTTTAGCGTGATAAGTTTTTCAGATTGAGATGGATTGAGCACATTTACAGCAGTTAAGTTTGATTTAGAGGTATAAATGATGGTATTTCCTTTTGAGTTCTTCCTGTTAAGCGGTTTGGGAAACAACTAAAGGAACTTGTATATTGCTCTTACAACTTGTTGAAACTGTAGAATGAAATAGCTAAGCACATTTATTGATGCTCATACATCTCTGTAGTTTACACAGTGAATATTTGTAGTATTCTACCCAAAACCAGTCCAGAGCTCAATAACTATGGAATTGTTTAAATATTAAACAATTGTTTTAATATACTCTGAATTTTTGCTTTTTTGCATAATGTGAGTACAGATACGAGGCTTTTCTTTCAGCATGTGCAACCCCCATATAGAGCATCTACTGAGATAAGACACTTGATATTTAATATATATCCTCATGATAATGTTCCAAACTGAATACATTCCACATAGTTCTGTTGAGCACTTATTTCTGGAGGTGACTGAGCTATTTGATGAGCAGATGCAACCTGAAAAGCCTCCTCTGTGAGTCTCACTCTCAGTGTGTGAGATATATTATGGTTGCATGACAAGCTAATTATAAGAACAGAGGTCCAGAAGCCACACTGTTAAGAGGAATGCCTTTCAGTGCTGTCAAATACTAAATTGCACATTCTGGGGTGTATTCGACAGCTTAGATGAGTAAGGGAAGGTTTTCCACTGAAATTGGTAGAAGGAATTCTAGTAAGCAGATTCAGCTCCTTTTCTAGTCATCTGTAAACATAAATAAATAAATGGATGCTCACTTAATAATATTCACTACAAAAGGTAAAGAAGTTATTTTAACTGTCTAATAATGTTTAGCATTTAGTTTAATTCTGACCTATCATAGGCAGCTTTTTTCTATTGTATTAAACCCCTTTTTTAACAAAAGATTTTGCACATCTTCCAGCAAAAGAGGGAGAGAGTTCTTCTCGATGTGACAGATCATACCAAAGTTGTATTGAGATTAATTAAAAGTAGCTATGCAGATATCACATTTCCTGTGGCATTTTTCTTTCAAATAGAAGACCCACAGAGACTAATAAGGACTTGGAGAATATTTCACAGTCATTTTATAATGAACAAGCCCATCAAAACTAAAAAAAGAGTGCACGCAAAAGCAATTGTAAACAGCTATAATAAAAGCTGTCAAGACACAGTTGTCTCACAAATGTTAGCTCAAGAGCATCATAATTTTAAATGCCCTCTAATGCATTCCTCTATATAAATTTCACATGGGCTGAATGGAACTGGGATTCTTGTCAGTTCCAGTGAGGATATTAGCACAGCCACACTGGCAGGAGTTCACCAATCCTGCCAGAGCTCAGGAAGTGTTTGGACACCAGGCCCATGGTGGGATTCCTGGGATTATCCTGCAGGGCCAGAAGCTGGGCTTTGATGGTCCTTGTGTGTCCCTTCCAGGATCTTCAATGATTCTGTGACTGGTGAAAGAAGGCCCATAACACCAGGCATTTTGTAATTATCAACACATACAATAAAATAATTCTCAAGACTCAGGGGTTATTTTCCCAAGCTTTCATGTTCTGTGTGCGCAACTCATTGTGGTAAATTTACTCTGCTTTGTCAACAGTCACTAACTAGAAGAGCTGGTTAATGAGTATTTACCATAAAGCACTTTGCTTACGTACCAAATGTGGCATATGAAAATATAATTGGACTAACCAAACAAAACTGGTATTTACCATACTATAATGTATTGTGTTTGGCATACAAATAATATCAAAAATGCTTTTATTGTACATTATAATTTTAAGTTGTTTTTCTTATGGTTATTATTCTTTTATTAACCAGCAACTAACCTTTAGTTTTATATAAAATAATAGCTCACATTTTAATGTGAAGCTGTGAAACTATAGATTTTCTTCATTTAGCTCTAGGGGAAATGTCAGGAAGAATATCTCTCAAGCAGTTCATTAAACAGTATGTGCTAATTAATAATTTTAATATGAGGCACAGCAACATAGAGAATTAGTTTTCTGCAGCACCCAGCAACACAATGTTTAGAGCCAATAACTAAATTCCTCTTAAGTTTGCAGAAAGAGTATTTTTTACTACTGTTAACCATATAGATATGGCAATTATATTGCTGCATTTCAGTTCATTCATCATCTGGACCTTCTGCAGTTAAATCCCTTTGAACCCGTGTAAAATACCACCAACTTTGGGGGGGGGTTGGGGATTGTTTAATAATTATTTGACAGGCTTGTCCAATGAATTACAAGATTCAACAGAATTACTTCTTCTCAGACCTTTTCAAATCAGGAAATCTCATTTGTTCTTACATACTAATCCTGATGCTTTTGTGCTAGGCTGTTTACAGAGCAGCTCTCTAACAGAGGTTCCCAAACTTGACAGCATCAGGAATATTTTCCTATTTCTGAGAATGGAATAGCAGGTCATTCTCTCAAAAAATGACATCCACCCCATTCTTAGGGTGACTTGGGGAAATTGTGACAGATTTTGCTTTTTTAGGCATCTATTTCTGTAACATATTGTACAAAACACAAAACAAAACACCAAAAACAAGCACAGAATTTATTTGAGCTTGTTTTGAAGCCTTTGAATAGAAAAGGATGATTTTGAGTGATTCTGAATTTCAAAGGCTATCGTTTAAAATGGATGATAGCAGCTGCATAAAAAACTTGGTGTTTGGTAAGAGAAGGCAGAAATCATAATTCTCACAGAGCTCCTGGCCTGCATAGAATTGTCACTCTGTGCTTTGCTTGCCTGGCATCAGCGGGTCTGTTTGCAGTGAAAAGAATAAGATAAGGAATTGCCAACCATGCAGGTCTAGGGCCTGAATCACCCCAAGTATAATAAAAACCAATTCAAGACAGAACCAGCCAGAGGACTCAGGGGCAGGGTAGGAAAAAGCTGTGTAAATACAGGCCTGGGATAGAAGCCTCCAAATGAAAATACAGAAGAAAATTAAATATACAAAGTCTGCATGAGACTAAAGGAAACAGAAACCAAATTAAAAAAAGAGAAAAAAAAAAGAACAAAAAGCCACCATTAAAAAGAGTTTGAAGAAGGAAGGCCAGGAATTTGAATTTGATGAGCAAAATGAGACATGTCCAGTCCTTGACTGGAATTCAGCATTCCTCTCCAGGTGTAATGTTTTCTGATATTACTGCCTGAGGCTCTCTTACATGCAATTTGTAAACCAGCTAAGAATTCCATCATATTACTGCAGTAAATTCAAATTTAACTGACAGCCAAGAATCATCTGATCTTGTATTTCTACCCTTTATTTAAAATTTAAAAGATTAAGTTTTGGGTTGGCTTGGTTTTGTTGCTTTGTTGGTTTTGGGTTTTTTTGATGTTGGGGTTTTTTTATACTCTATCTAATCCAATTGATAGTTGATACAGTTTTCCACAGTGAAATGCCCCTTCCATTCAGATGAAGAAGGCAAGATTTCCCATTTTCCACCTATGGACTTCCTGATTATCTGGTGATTCCAGATGTACAAGTAAGAGCAGAAATTGGGAGTGTTTTGTTCTGGGCACTAAGGCAGTCTGCCTTTCCAAATTTAGGCTGTAATTTCTTGGCATCTGTTCTGGTTCTGTTTTGATTATACTGGGGCATTAGTGGTACAAGTCATCAATGTTCCCTAAAAATCTGCATCATATTAGTGAGACTGATATTCCGTGGGACCTGGAATTTATCAAATTTTTCAGGATTTGATTCTGATTTGTGATGATGGCTTGAATAATATTTTTTTCACTCATAAATGATAGTCTTGGTGAGTTGTGGTGAGTTGACTGTTCATTTGAGCAAATATGAAACAGGGCACACCAGTGCAGAGATTCTATAAATGCCCATGTTAAAAATGTAGAATTTGATGCCGTCTGTGTGCAATCCTGTCACTGAAGATGTGAAACTCAGTATATTTTCAAGCCATAGGAATCATTCACTTCTACATTTACTGACCTACAGTGCTCATATGAAATCATACTGCTGTAGTGTTAACATTATGGACTTTTTCCCTAGGAAAATACATGCTGCTGAGAGGGACTAAGGCCACCATGTTCTTGTGGAATATATTTATTGTTGATGAACATTAATAGATAATGTAATAGATAATGTAAAAGTCCATTTAGAAAGATTTGTATTGTTAAAATGCAGCATTTTCACATAAAGGATCAATTTCATAGCTCAGAAGGCTGGTTTTGTATCCTTTAAAGCCGTCAGAAAGTCTTCCTGTACAAAAACCAGATAGTTTTGACAAAAGGTGAGTTGTCACTGAAAGCTGCCCAAGTCCTTCTTCCTGAAAGTCTTGCTAATGATTCTCAGAAGGAACAAAGTTCTATGGAATAAAAATTAGAATAATACAGCAGGATGATTGTGAGATATAAGAAAAACATTTAACAGCATTTCTCATCGTATCTTAAGGCATTTCACCAACAGTCCTTGAAAGTATGCCAAATTTTCCCCAGACTTTCCTCATCTCTGAAGCTGAGTTGTAGCTCACTTACAAACATGTGTGTGTGTGCTTCTCCATCTTATCACTTTAGTGACTGTTTCATGTCTTGTACACTTTTAAAATAAATAAATAAATAAGCAATGAGACTATAGTACCACTAAGCAGGAAACTGACCTCACCATTCTGTAGCCAAAGCTACTCTGAGATGGAAACCAAACCCCTAGAGGTCAGTATAGTCATAAACATCAACAGAGAAATCTAAATTTAAGTAGTGTTAAAAATAAAATGAACCAACCACAGAGAGGAGTTTACGCTGAGGTTTTGACCTCCCCAAACCCCTCCAAAGCCGTGTTGAATGTCAGTGATGATTGTTGGCGGTACAAGCCATCCTTGTACCACCAGGGTACAAGGTCAAAAGCTCACCAAAGCAGTGCTGGAGCTTTGGGAGTTGGTCATCTTGGTAGCAAGAGACTGGAATGGGATGAATGGATCAGACTGGAGGTGGAGTCCCTCCAGGGATGGGCTGGCTGGTGCAGTGATCAAGGAGGAGCATCCCAGCCCTTGTGAGGGTGAGTGGGAGGATGTGGAGGTGAAAGCAAGCTGGCTGCGGAGAGGGAAACTAACCAGGAAATAAGCTGAAAAGAAAGTGTGCTTATCACATTGGCTTGGGCAAGATGACAAAGTCTGCTAAACATAATGGACCTGCTATCCAAATAAAATGGAGGAAGCCTTTATATTTGTGACAGCTACAGATTTCTCTGTGTATGGCAAACACTGTCTCAAAAGTGTTCTCATACATTAAATGGAAACAGATCACTTGGAAACTCATTCTGAAAAAGCAGAGCAAAATACACTCCTAATGCTCATAACAAATGCTATAGCAAGGGTAAACCAAGCACCATCTAGAACAAAACCCATAAATTTCATAGTAAAAAATGAATTGTTCCGAGTCTTTCACTGTAATTTATAAACATTCTATACCACATATGGTTGGGAAGCAGTTTATGATACGGCTGTGCTCTAATCTTGCACATATTGATGGAACAAAAGCCTGCTGATACCTACTTTCACTAATTGTATTAAAGCCAGGTTAATTCACTACCAACCAATTCACTATGACATGAAACAGCAGCAGCTTTGCAAATGTTACAGGGGCTGTATTTAATTATGCAGCAGATTATTTGGACTTCTGGCTTTTACATGGTGCACTAAGGTTCCATGACATGGAACACAGGGGAATGTGCTGTAATTTGACAGCCAAGAGAACAAACCAGGTGCCATAAAGATGCTGGGACCTCACTGTTCCCATGTTCATGCTTTGAAGGCTATGTCAAATTCATACAGAGAGCTTTTCCTGAGTATGATTAAAGCATTTAATAGGTGTGTCCTTTATCAACAAAGAGTAAAGCTAATTTTTAGTGTGGTGTTGAAAAGTGGAGCAATACACAGACACTTAGGGAGGGCTTGGTTCAATTGCCTCAGCAAAACTCCCTCTTGTCATTTCAGACACTGGGGAATTTGCACAGACCTGTCAGATGTGATACCCCAAGAAAATAAGGAAGACCTATGCCTTTTTGGATTTGCATAAGAATGCTGTGTGAGAAATCCTGTGTGAGAAATCAAATGTTACTAAATGCAACTGATTCAAACTTTCACTGTTCATATATTCGCTTAACACTGATGCTCACTGGCAGCGTATGAAATAACTTTTTTGTCCCTTTTGTTGGTATGGACTTATCTCATTAGCTCATTACAGTAGTTCTTTGTGTTAACTTTATTAAGTTTTCAACACTACTTTTGAAAACAATGAAAATTCCAAAACAAATTGTATAAGAGCTTAGATAACAATGGCTTCAAAAGAGAGTATTAATCAAGACCTTGCCCCTGGTGCCTGAATAACTTTCAAAAGGAAACAACAGTGTTTGTCTTGCTTTTTTTTTTCTCTGTTCAGACTGTTCAAACTGAACTTAAGCCTGGGGCAAAATTAAAAAAAAAAAAAAAGGGAAAAAAAGAAGAAAAGAATATATGTAAATATTACAACATCTCAGTCAAAAGGCCCACACTAGACCCCATATAGCTTTACAATATTGTAACAACATTAACTTCTAGAGGATTGTGTTGATGGAATTGAGAGCAGAACCTGTTCAGTGCATGATACTGCAAAAGCCACTGACTTTATTTCAGGGATACTTTGAAAATATAAAATTTTAAAATAACCTAGTGTCCATCATCATAAATACCTTGTTGGCAATATACTTGAAAGGAAACTTTTTTTATTTAGAAAGAGATTGTCCTTTTTCCCATTTTGTGACTGAAATAAGTAGCATTGTGCTTATGACCTCACACTTGCTTCAAAAGCAACTCAGTAAGATGTCACTAAGAGACGATCAACAAGTGAACTATGGAATAGACAGCTAGAAAAGAGGAAATATAAACTGATTAGACTCAAATATTGTTTAGTATGGATAGTTGTATTTTTGGAGAGCACGTCAATGAGAAGGAAAAGGCATTGCTGATTATATTAACTTGTTAATATCTTCATTTTTTAGTGTGTTTGTTCTGAGTATTAGTGAAACTACTTGATTGAAAATGTTGCAAATTGTCCTCTCCTACACTAAGAGCCACAGGTTTCAGCAGGATTTCTGCATATTCATATGGCAAAAAATAATGTGCTGTAGCATTATGCTATACAGAATAAATTAACAATAGAGTAATTCACCTTTTGTGGTAGCAAGGCCCTTTCTATATACAGGCATTCATTCAAGGAAACAGTGATTATTTTAGATCCTCTAGCTGGGCTGCCTGGTATAATGGAATGGAAGAAAAACATTCATTAACATTTTTAATTCTTCATTCAGTATTTATCAAAGAGTTCAGAAAATCTTTTTTGATGTCTATCTGTGAACTGGTACTACACATTATTAGCTAATAAAATAAATACATGCAAAATAAAATACACATAATATTTTAAGTGTGTAATATATTGTTTAAAATCTTGCATTTTTCATTGATACTTATAAATCATAGAGAGAGTTTACTCTCCCTACCAGAAACAGAAATACACATTTTTCCAGGGAGTAGCATTATATTGATTCTGCCTTCTTTATTTTTCTTGATAACTGTATATAATACAATAATAAATATAATGTAAGAATAGAATAGAGTAGAATAGAATAGAATAGAATAGAATAGAATAGAATAGAATAGAATAGAATAGAATTTATAGGTATATAGATATAAAATTATCATTGCCCCATTCTATTAGGAGAGGATTTAGAGCAAAGCACACACTGGCAACAGAAAGTGATTCAAATGAACTAGAGACTACAATTTGTTCATAAATCTGCCTGGCAAAAAGTCAACCTGCTTCTGATATGTGAACACAAGAAACTGAATCCCAGGCAGCAGAGTCTGTGTCACTCATATTTAGGACCTGACTTTTCCCAGGTGATCTGCAATCTCTTCTTGGCAGGTTTCTGTTCCAAACAATTTAGAAATTACAATTTTCATGTATGTGATTTGTGTAGAAACCCCTTCCTCACATGTGTGTCTCCCCATGTTTTGCCACTTTTATTTGACAAGAGCTTTGCCCTCAAGAGAGGCAAATTGACTGAAAACAGATGTATGAAAACTAATTTTGTTGTTTGCCCCTGTGAAGGTCAGTGACAATCACAGTGCCTGGGGGAGCAGATTCCCAGGCAGGCCATTGGGTGACATTTCTTCTGTGCACTCCGTTCCCACAGTTCATGGAGCTGGAGCCTGTGGAGTCAATGGGAATAGTGCAGTTATCTCCTCTGTGTCTTAGGTCAAGTGTTCCAAGCCTGAAAAGAAAACCCTTTCTGGCTGGTATAGGTTTATTTTGTTGGAGCACTAGTGTCTCTCATGAACAGGGAGAGTGGTTTTATTGATTCATGCAGCATGATCCAGCAAACATGTGACAGTGGCCATGTGCCAGCAGGATCTCACCAGCACCTGCTGCTCCTGCCACTTCTCCTGAGCCTGTGACCTCAGCTGTGACAAGGAGACAGCTGAGAGCCTGCTGCTCTGTTTATCTGTGCCATTTCTTCTTCCTTCATCCCAGCTTGTTCTTAGTTCAATAATGTAAAAACTGTGATGTCTTTGCCATACAGAATCCACATCCATTCTGATTTCCCTGTAATTTTTATAGTACTGCTCTAGCTTTGGTATAGCATTACCCAGAGTGGGTAGACTGGTATTTTTTCCCTACTTGTCTGTATCTACACCGTGGAAGACTGGCAAATCTGACAGAACAGTCAAATCTAACTGTTTCCAGGGAATTTTCTCCCTCATCTCAACACTGAGGATGCTGCTTGGACAGAAACAGCAGAATTCCAGAAGTTCCCTACTGAGGATTTGTTATGTCTTTTTACCATATCCACCAACACTGAATGGAGGGGAAAAGGAAAAATCAAGGCAGAAGAATTTGCTGATTAATCTAAAATACAGATGTGTGTGCATTGCTAGTTTTGCACAAACCACTTTTACTTCTTTAGGCAGCACAGATGGAATTCTCCCTTGAGCACAAATGAAACAATTGAGTCGACTGACAATTATTTAGTTATACAGCTATTATAGACATGATTCTGTAAGAATATGAGGCAGAGAGTAATCTTTCCTACACCTGTTTTAAGGCAGTAGTTCCCTGCACTGGCTCTAAATCTCTAAAGTAATAGTTAAGCTGTTACAGTGACTGTT
>JAOXXN010000482.1:139407-150069 GCA_026770055.1 Myrmophylax atrothorax
CTCCAGCCACTCTGTGCCCAGCCTGGAGCGCTGCAGGGGGTTGGGGTGGCCAAAGGGCAGGACCTGCACTTGGCCTTATTGAACTTCATCCCATTGGTCAGTGTCCCATCATCCAACAGTTCTTAGTCTGGGACAGGAATGTCCAATTTTATGGATTTCTGGGGTTTCTGCAAAATAAAATGAAATCTGGACCAAATTTATAATTTTGCAAACCAAATTTCTCTTATGCGAATATGAGGAATCATTGGAACCTACGTTGTCTTTCTGCATTAGCTATAGGCAACATTTGAGTTCATAAGGTATCTCTTGTGCCTCTTGACAAATTTTACTTATTTAAATTTTAGCACTGTGCAATTTTGCAAATATCAACTAATTTTCAAAGGAATCTCAAATTTCAGAATTCTTGCATTTTGACAATATAAAAGGGATACAGCTTTTATAATATGAAGAGGTTGACTGCCTGCCACAAATTCATGGGCCAATCAGGATCTCACCACAGGCAAGATGTGTCTGGAATTTTTGCAACACCAAATATCTTGGCACTCTCAGTTGCTCCCCACAGAATGCTTGCATTCTCTGAATATGTTTCAGGACTCATCAAGGCTATTTGAAGAGTCAGATTCTGACGGTTTTATTCATTTATTCTGGAGAAATAAATATGCATTGATACATTGGCATATTAAAAGAGTGTAAAATGAGGGGAAAAGGAGAGAGGGAGATTTAAAAAAATACCCCCCCAAACCTCAACAATTTATTTGCCCCTTCCTGGAAAACTGTTTATGAAATCCTCTTTTATCTGTTGACATAGACACAAATTGTTGGACTCTGACCTCCAATGTGACATCAAGAAGAAATTCACCCCCTAAATTTATGAAATTTTGTTTTCTCAAAACACTCGTCACGTTTGGCCCTGAGAGCTGCAAATGCTGTGCCAGGTGCACGAGACACGGTTAAACTATCACACTTCTTGGCATAACTCCTACATGGGAACCCTTTTATCTTAGGAAGGAAAGGGTGATAAGATTAAATGTCCTTCACAGAGGTCTAGAAAGGGTGTCTTTTCTGGGCTCATGCAGTACTCCAGGGCTTGGCCTTTACAGCCTTAGGTGTTCTGACAGTCGTCCTTTTGCTTGGTTTAACGATTTGATGTTCTAGACAATAATTGATCAAAAGTTCTACAGTTATTGTATTTTTTAACAGTTGAGCAATGAACCAGCAATTTCAGAGTTGGCCCAAGGACATCACTTACACAGGTGGTTGGCTGATCAGTGACATGGTAGCTACTGGATTCGTAGCACTCAATACTTGTTACCTAAATTACAGAATTTTGTGTTGATGCAGGGGTTTAGTGAAGTTACCTCAAGATATATTCTTTCAAAAAGTGTTGACTTTGGGAGGAAAAGAGTATCTTGCTTTGGAGTAAAACTATTTAATTGTTCTGGTTGCTTTTTTTCAGCTGCCTGAGGTATATTGTGGCATAGTTACTCTTGCCACTGGGGTGGGCTGTCTCTGCCCTGAACTGTAGATTTTCATCTTAAAAGAAATTAAAACTATGCCCAGAATTTTACATTAGGAGTGATTGTTGTCATCATTCGAACTATTTCATTACAAACAAATGGGATCACAAAAGATACTCTTAAGGGCTTATTCTTATTTCTAATTTGACAACGACTGTGCCATCACATACATGGCTTATACACATGTTTTGTATAAACGTATGGAGGTAGATTTACCTAAACATAGAAGTATATACATTAAAATATAGCCATTGAAAATGGGAACAAACTTCCCAGGGAAGTAGATGAGCTTCATCCCTGGAAGTGTTCCAAAAGCATGTAGGTGTGGCACCTGGGGACATGATTTAGATGGAATGTTGGGTTTGTGGTTGGACTCAAAGAACACAGAGGTCTTTTCCAACCTAAATAATTCCATGATTCTGTGGAAAGCACACACTCACACAACTGTATAATTAGTATATTATATGTTGCATTTATATCATATATATAATAAGTATATTTTAAAATTTCACACATACATATATATATAATATTTTCAAATGCAAAGATCTAATCCTTGTCTTTATTTAAATAAAATGTGGTTTATTCTAAGTAGAAAAGGAACTTTTTCTAGAGTGAAGAATGAAGAATTTCTGAGTTACATAGATAATAAATATGCATTAAATGTGAATGGTAAGAGCAAGATACAATGCTTAGAGCAGTGAAATTCAAGACATTATTGAATCACTAAATGCAGCAAATACAGGATCATCAATACAAACTGCATTTTTGAAGAGTGTCTATTTCAGAAATTCTTTCATAATAAGAAGACTTATGAATGGAATGGAAAGACTTTCTGGGATAGATGGTGCAAATTTGTCAAAATTAAAGTTTCTTTTTCATTACTTCAGCTTCAGACCTAATGCTGATACTTGGCTAAGATGCAGTCACAGTGCCACCTGAGACACTTCAACAGAAGTTGAAGAGCTCTCACCTCCTTGTATTTCATTGGCAACCTTTTAGGAATTGAACCCATTCATGGGCACAACTTCTTTCCATCCCAAGAAACTTCTGGCCGTTGTTTCTTTTGGAGAATGATGTAACCACCTGAAAATTTTCCTGTTCCAGGTTAACCCAGGCTGTTACTTTATGCACTTTATCCTTTAAAAATAATGCATTTTTCATAATGATGCTTTCAAATCTGCTTTAATCTACATTTATGTGATGAAGTATATGCAGCTGTGAACAACCTTTCATTTAGCTTCAGAATAATCTAGCATTAAGCAGTAGTTTACAAGCGTTTATTAACAGAAGTTACAGATGATTTTGACCAATTTAATCTCTGTTAAATTCTAGTCTTTTTTTTACACAGTATTTTTCCTCCTGCAGTATGTTGTTTCCTTCTTTCCTTGCACCAGGTGCAGTAAATTAAATAGCAAGTACTTGTACATTCTATAAATACTAAAAAGGTCTGCTCACCTCCTCTATTATTATCTTCTTCCCTAGCCAGTAGAGCCTTATTTAAAGGAGTTTTATTTATCACAATCTTCCTCTGTGAGCTCTGCAGCATGAATTGACCACAGTGCTCCTACATGTCATGTTAGTGCAGTGTGAGACTAATTTATGTCTGAACACTCTTGGTATAACTATTCTCTAGAATTCAAAGGGGTTCATTTGTTTTGGTTTTGAACAGTAGTGAGAAGACTAAGCCAATCTCCCATTAATTTATTCCTTGTTTCTGAAGGAATGAGAACACATCTGAGTTCCAGGGAGAATGCTATTAGGTTTTTGTTTTTAAAATTACATTAATATATGCAGAAGACTACTAGTGATCAGTACAATATGCAGTAATCAAAGGTTTTCATCTGAAGGATAAGAAATCCTTTAAAGGCTAAAATCACTTAATAAGATGACGCTTCACCCTATTGAACATTACATTGGTTGATAACTGTCTAATTGGAGTATTTTCCCCCTAGATCTGAGTGCATAGAAGACAGAACATGTATTATGTGGAAATAGCCCAGCTTGCCCCCTCTCCTCCTAACCCCTTGCTGAGACTGAACTTCTTGTGCTAAGTTTCCAGTAAAAATAACACTATAAGGTATTCCTAGCCAAAACCCTAGAATAACACCCTTGTTTTCAGCACTGTAGCTTCATCTCTATTGTGAGTTTGAAAACTTACGTTCTCATTTAATTGGACTGATATTTGTAGGTACTGTGTGCTTTTTACTGGAAATGTTCATTTTATCAAGACTGGATGAAAATCTTTTATGAATTTTCCACAGTCTCTCAGTGGAAAAGAGATTTCTGATTTGTTTTTCAAAATTTCTGGGGCCTATGAAAACATTCCAGCATCAAACTGCAAAAGTTCATGTAGGGAAGTGCTGGACAAGTGCCTGAGCTCTACCTTCAATAACCATGTTGATTTTCCTGGGCTTCCCAATGTGGCTTCACTGTTCATGACACCTTGAGACCCCCAGAATCATGTCCCCAAGAAGGAAGAGTGAAGTGAAGATTCACAGGTGAAACTCAAGTTGTGTTTAGGGAAAAAGGTGGGAATGTTCAGCCTCTGAACTACAAATGCTGTGTTTAACACCAGGAGGTTTCCAAATTGAAAAATATTGCTTTAGAGCTGTCCACCCCAAATTGGAGATTTCCAATAAGTAGGAACAGCGAAACAGAGAGGCACAGCCTGTCATGTTCCCCCCCACATCATTTTAAAGACAATAATACCACATTTTATACCCAGCAACACTCCTAAACAAGGGTAAATTGAGGAGAATGAGTGACAGTCTCTTAATTTTGGCCCATCACCTCCAGAACAGCCTCCTAAATCCTATTGGTTGTATTCTGCAACCATCAATGTAAATGTGAATCCCACATCTTTGAGAAAACATGCCATTCCCTGTTCCATTGCTTAGCCTATTGGAGAAGAGATGCATTTACTTGTCCTCTCAAGGGTCAAATATGGCCAAGTGAAGGAGACTGGTGAGGCAGGTAACAAACCTTTCTTTCACAGACAGGTTACAGAGAAATAATACAGACAGAAACCCTGAGCCTGTTTTTGTTGGAGACTTTTCAAAGCAGGACTCAGTAGTGAATGGTAACAAGTCATATCCTCTGCTTCTGTGACTAGGACTTAATCATGACAACACAGTAATATTAGATCTCTAATCAGTGTGCACAGATGTGCCTGACTGGAACACTCACGTGTTGTTTCTGCCCTTCTCATGCCTCATAAATGCATATGGGGAAGAGACAGAAACTTTGCATCATGTTCCTTGAATTTTCTCCTTTGGGGACCTTCACAAGGGCTTGGGATCATTCAGTCTCTGAGCTGGAGATAAATTGTTGTTTGGCTTTTCTGTGGCTGAGTAAAGAGAATGATGTTTGGTAGAGCTCTGGACGGACTGGCCCCATGGCACTCAGGCATGACACAGCCTGCTGGGAGCTCCAAACATGCAAAAGAAAGCAGTTCTTGCCTGCGAGATCTGGTTGCTTCACACTGCTCATTCTTGATTAGTTTTGCTCTGCTCTGCTTTCACCATCAGATGGATTTGTAAATCACATCAGCTGACTCAAGCAAAGTAAATTAAAGTTGCATTCCCCACCACATACACCCCTGAGAAGTTGGAGTGAAAAAAAAAAAAGGGGGGGAAGGATTAGGGTTACTCGGGCAGATCTAGATTACATCTAGGCATTTGTGCTTAGAACATTATTGCCTTATTCAGCATTTTAGAGAGTTTCATCACTGTTCCTTTCTGATGAGCCCGATGCGGTCAATTTCCAATGTACAGCGTAGTCATTCCACCGGGAAGTACTACTGCACCACAAATAATTAAATTAAGGCTTATATCTTTCAGGTGCCCATTTGTAATTTTTCTTTAATTTGTATTTGCAACTAGAAAGTTTACCCCCATCTCATGTGAGACAAAAGTTCCTGGTGAAGGGCTACCTCTTATTCTGTGTGCAATGATTTTATCTGATCTTTTAACCCATGCTTGGTGAGCAATAGTGAGTAAAGTATCAAATTTCTTTACTGCCCTGTCTGGACCACAGACAGTGATAATGATCTCTTCTTGTGAAGATACCTCTTGTGAGGCAGCTGCTCTCCTTCACTGTGAAATCTGCCATGCATTCCTCTCCAACTGCATCCACTGCATGATTAATAGCATTTAGTGCCTGGCCACAGAACCTACATCTTGGACATAAACCCTCCTTTACCATCCTTATATCCTCCACATACTTTGGAAAGCAACAGCTAAAACATCTTACAATTTCTTGTGCCATTTACCCTAGCCTCTGCTTATGATATACCACTTCATTTTCCCTAACTTATTAAAGAAAATTGTGCTTTCCTTTTCTGTTCCTTCTTTATGCCTCTGTATACTGCTGAATTTGGTGTCAGGAATTCAGCTTGGAACTTGCTTTCATTTCCGGTCAGGATTTTCTGTGCCCTAAATGATATGTTTACATTTTTATCATTATATATCCTTGTTTCACACCACACTTGATGGCTGGCAGCCCAGACAGTTTTTATTTTTGGTGACTTCTTTCTCAACAAGATGAATATACAGTGGAAGTCTGGTGTAGACACTATCAAACAGCAGCAGCTAGTTGCTACTGTGGAGTTAAAACCTGCCCTTTTCCACTTTAAGTTCGGTGTTTCCACTGAAGTCCCCCTTCTCTGGGGTTAAAAAGCCAAATGAAACTGTAAACTTTCACCCACTGTATGCTCACAGTTATGAAAGAGTAGTTTGAAACATGTATGTGATTGTAGAAGCAAAGAAATGTCAGGATTATGATTTCTGTCATAACTTTATTTTTGGAGGACTCACTATTTCTGAGGGTGTCTGACAATACTGTGTCCTTGACAGAGGTTTCTGGAGGTTATTTCGCAACCCAGCACAGCAAATGCCTGTTTGTGGCTGTTGCTGACACTGGTGCCTGAGAACCTCAAAGAAAAAATATCAAGGTATGTAAATAAATCGTAGGAGCCAAAGGTCTACATTGAAAAAACACTGTACACTAATATTTCTCTTATGAGTTACAGGGCCCTTTCACACTTTATCCTCCTGAAGGCTTGGTTAAAAAAGTAGCTGGGCCTCAGAAACATTGGTGCACTTTCCTTCCCTTTCCTTGTCCTTTATTAATGAAAATATTTAGACAAAAAGGGAACCTTGTTTCCTTGCAGTTCATCCGCCTCTCCTGTTTATTCTCTACCTGGTGTCACAGTCCTCCGAGTTTTGGCAGTGTAATAATTTCCACAGCAGTCCTGCTGTGATGTCACAGGCAGAGGGATAGGATTACACGTTTTTAAGAAGTAGAAAAGGAAGATGAATACCTAAACAAAGACTCTGTCTTTAAGTAAATATCCTCAATAATGTATGATAAGGAAAGAAAAACAGGGGAAATGTCTAATACCTACACAGAACTGTGTAAGAACAGTTTAGCTTTCTCGAACTTTTCCACACACTCCCAGATGGACTTCAGGAATGCATTGCCTTTTGTCTTTATCCTCTTTTAGGAAGCTGGTTCTGTATTTTGGGGGGTAAGAAAGCACTTGGCAAAGTTTAAGACTGGAATTAATTAGATTGTAATGGCTTTTTTTGTAAAGCTAAATGGCAGGATCCCACCTTAAACACAGGGCTGGATTTCCAAAACAATGTAGGGAGAATTCCTCCTAGATGGAGGCAGAGCTAGGCAAGTATGAGATGGACTGGGGAGAACCAGGCAGGGCTGCTGCTTATTGTTTCGGGCTTGGGGCTGTGAAAAAACGTCAGATGTGGTTCAGAGGAGGCCCTCAGTAGTTTGTAACCTGCATTGTGGGACACACTAAAACAGGTACAGGTGGGGTAGACCAATTAGATGGGTTAGTCAAGCACATAAATAATTCAGCTTTTAATTAAAAGCACGATGAAGCCTGTGAAGCAATTGCAGTTTGCAACCATGAATACAAACCTCCAGGTGTAGCTTGCATGTCTCAAATTCAAGTTAAAATAATCACTAGGGACCAGATTGTGTCATCAGGATTCCCACAGGGTATTTGTTTATTCTCCAAGTAATCCCTTTGAAACTGAAAGTGTTTAGAACTGCAAAATCTCTGGTAAATATGTACCAGCAAGTGATCAGGTGGCAAATAGGAATTCTCTGAGAAACTATGCTTCCATATTTTGGTTGCCCAACCATGTCTAACCAGAATAGCATTTCGGTGATAGCTCTTCAAGTCACAGCATTTCACACCACTTCTTAGATAGGATGGGACAACCACAATCCTGTGAAAATCTGCATTTGTTGTGAGGCAAAACCGAAGTGAAATAAACCCCAAAGTTTTAAGACCTGTGAATAAATAATGTGCTGTTTCCCATGGAATATGTTTCACTGCACTTTTGCAAATACAGCAGGAAGAAAATTTTTATGCTTTGTTTAAAGGAAGCAGCACACAGTTTAAAAGAAGACTGGTATTTTCACACATCGTATTTCATTTTCGATAATGATAATGTCTTATGTTAAATGCTTCCCTCCAAAACATTGAATTGCTTAAGGGTTTTCTGAGACTGATCATTTTTCTATTGGAGTAAAAGAAATCTATTCTGAGTGAGAACCAGGTCCTTGGTACTTAGTTTCTTCCTGTGTATTTGCAGCCTCTTAAACAAGTTCAGTAATCAGACCAAGGTATAAGGTAAATACTACTTTGCTCTTGACTGCACTTCATAGTTCTAGCCAGTCCTGTATCAGGAAATTAGTACTGATTTCCTGAAAATATAGCACAAAACAAATGCAACAAAAATAAAAGGTAGCCCTTGAGTAGACTGGATAAACAGTCTGCTACCATCTGCCTCAAGCAGGTTTTCAGGACTACATTTGCACTTCATGTGTGTTTTACATGGACAAATCAGTAATACCGTGATGTATTTTCTTATACATCCCTATAGCAGTTACTGTGCAATTTGTCCAAACAGTGGTTTCATTTGCATATGCAATCATTGCAATTATATTTGCAAATTAAGTATGTATTTATGTACATGCATGAGGTAACCACTTTTTTTTTATTATTATTTGGATCATATTTATTTTTTCCAAATGAACATTTATCTTGTTAATTTCTCCAGTGTGCATAAGTCTGTCTTCTGAGTGGGAGCTGCTACAGCCTGCAAAATACTACATTCTTACCTACACTAGAAAATAAGTTTGCAGTCATTTGTACAGCTCCATCTTCACACCAACTTGTAGAATATTGTAATGCCAAAACTCTAACAGCTTCTCTTCATTACATGTTTGTTTCCTGATGGTTAAAGCGCAAAGCCCTCCACAGCTGAGCTATTCCCTCTGGCAGTTTACATCTGGCAGCTTTTCCGCAGCTTTTCGGGTTCCTTTGGGGTTGATATTTTCATACTCTCTGCTCCTGTATGTGACTTTACCATGGGTAGCATTACTAGTTCAAAGTTAGCCCATTTTCCCCTACTCTGTGGCAATCACCATCCTGTAGACATATGGAAAGACAATTAGGTTAGGACAAAAAAAGATAACGTAATGCCACTGGGGACATTTAGGGATCTGGATAGTTTTATTTGGATGAAGTGTTATCTGGGTTGTGCTGTTGGTGTTTATTTCTGAGAAATTATGAAAAATCAATTTTTTTATATAAGATGGTCTGTCACAGACAAGGAGAGATGGATGAAAATGGTAGGTGAGGTGAATGTTGCACTAATTTCTAATTGTTTTCCTGTGCTGTTTGAGAGTGGAATAATCTGCTATTTGTAGATCCATTAAACACTGGAGAGTGGGGGCAGGTTGCAACTGCAGGGATATGTCCTTAAACCATGGGATAAACACTCTGCACAGGCACCTACTATTGATGAATTAAGTGCACTTGGGTTAACACTTCTAGGGACTGCAGGTGAATGGCCACCACTTGCAGCACAGCATCAAATCATGCTGTGGAAGCCCTGGTATAAAACTCCTCGAGGTTATTTATTTAATTGATGGAAATTTGTGAAAGAACTTGAGGATTATTTGTTCACAGTATACAAATTCAGGCAGCAGAAAATATTTCAAAGTCCCCAGTCTTTCAGGATCAGCGTTGGGAAACAGGATATGGGGTTTAGCATGCTGAGTAGTGAAAAACATGATTTTTATATAGAAAACATGAAAAAATAACAGTAAAGCAAACTCCTCACAGTGTTGAGGATTCCCCAGGGATTTAAAACAGGGATTGTGTTTCTGCAGGTGTAGTTGGAAATGTCGTTGATTAGGAGTCACAGGGTAGATTTTTCATAACTACGAATGGTGCAAAAATATCTGTTTTGAAAGCCACAGGGACTCCCGTATGATTTTGGGGATGTAGGTTGGATTATATTGGAGTGCCTCCTACCACCTGTTCCCACTTTAGTGGGATCCATTTAACTGTTTGTTCCTGAAAGGCTGGACTTCAAAGCTGCTGTTTATCTCTATGAGGGGCTCTGTAGAACACAGAATCAGTTCCATTTGCCTTTGCAGACATGTAAGGATGTAGTCTGGAGCTGCAGCAGGCCATGATGGGAGTCAGTACTCCCCAGAGAGGAGGTTCACACAGTCCTCCCTTCTTGTGTGGAAAGAGGGGCTGCCATAGAAACTACTCTGGCATTTCTGCTTCTTTCTGTTTGTTCTTCACCCGAGTTTCACAGCAGTATTATTTGAAGAAAAAATTAGGGTTTACCTCAATGTAATTCCAAAAATTTTCTATGTGTAGCAGCTCCCAAAAGTTTGAGTATTGAAAACATCCCCTTTCAACCTGGTCTTCACAGATTTCAGAGCTCTTTCCTGAAGAAGGAGATCTCCTTTTGAACCTTGGCCATAATATTTCCTCCTATGCATTACAGCTGCTGATTTCCAAAGTAACTGCATTACAATGCCCCTGGTTGAAAAATCTTAAAACTTCTGAGATAAAATGGCTACACCAATTTTAAAAACACATCTGTTGTAAGAAATCTGGAAGTTCTGCAGCCTTGTAATGGCAATACACCTACTAAACAGGGCTTTGCCTGGAGCTTCCACCAAGGAAGCAGAGTGAGAATTGTGCACAGGTGGGGCTCAGAGAGCAAGAGTCTCTTTTTGGAAAGTAGAATGGAGTTGTTGCCCTAGTCTCTGACTGAAGAGCTAATCCCTGGATGGTCAGAGGACCTAG
>JAOXXN010000482.1:189370-203498 GCA_026770055.1 Myrmophylax atrothorax
TGCATTGTAACTCTAAGCTCTGCTGTAGTATGTAAGAATTTATCAAGACATGTCAAACAAACTGTTCATATCTGTATCACAGCAATGAAGAAAATCTAACCCAAGATTCAAAATACAGCAGAATTGCACAGAAAACCTCAACAAATCTGCTTGAGAGGTACGGAGTTTGGATGTCTGATAGCTTGTCCCATTTTTAACATGTTCAATAGAAAACAAGTAAACACAGGACTCAGAGGTGAAAAGAAAGGTGAAAATACTTATCAGTGGATGAATGTGTGGAAAAGTTGGCACCATCTCTGGTTTTCTTATTATTATTAAAGTCACTGTTTCTGCATAGAGTCACTTAACCTCCTGTGCAACAAAGTCCTTCAGCATTTGTCACCATTTTAGCACCAAACAATCCTATTCCTGATCAACACATCTAGTCAGTTCTAACAGAATTTAAATATGTATAAAAATTGTAAGTTTAAGTGTGTTCCTCAAAGTAACTGTTATTCTGACACAGAATTTAACATCACCTGAAGGTAAATGCCATAAATTAAACAGAAGCTGACCTCTTTCCCTCTGGGGATTTTAACATTACTCATACTGCACTTAGTTTGAGGTTACTCTACCGAAAGTAACCAGTTTTGCTATAAGTTACTCATGGTGGTTAAAGTTAAATTTTAAAGACAAAAAAGCCAACCCCACAACATATTTCAGTCCACTTCACAGTGAGTGTTGGTTTTCCCTAAAGCAGATTTACAACTTTTAACAATGTAGGTGATACTGTTTAGACCAATTTCCACCAAAACTTAGCAGCACATCACAAACTCCAAGGAAAATGTTGTATTCCTCAAACTGCAAGTTATCAAAGCACTTCATAGCCCTAATAATAGCTTTCTGGCATTAACAACCTAGAACACAAATGACATCCGCTGGATATTTGTTAATTATGTTTTTGAATTGCTTATGGCTACAGTGGAGGATATATTCCAGGCTCTGTCTTCTATTAATAGATGCCTGCTTTGGAAAGCATAAAACTCCCTCTTTCCTATCCAACCTCTCCATAGCTAAGACAGTAAGTCCCCTTCTTTTAGATCCACTACTCTCAATAAAGTTAAAAACTGATGCTCTTCTGTAACATTTAGGGAATATACACATGGATGCACATGTAGATCTCTGAGTTTTGTGAAATGCTTTGTGAGCCCTTAAGAAATGCAGAAGACTAATTAATCTGAGACAGCAGTCGTACTTAATGCTCTCATAGACCTCGGTGTTCTGTAACCCTTCAGTAATAGGTGAGGTTCAGTTCAAAGGGATGTTTATCGTAGCTATCTGAACGTATTGAGATTAGACTAGACTGTAAATAGCATGAAGTGAACTTTCTTACTAGGCTTCTATTAATTTCTCTTTTGATCACTCAGAAACAGTTCAAGTGCAATCAGAGCCCAAGCCAAAACCTGTAACTGTGGAGCTATAAGGTTTAAACAATGTTTTGATAACAAATACTGAATTTCAGAAAGTTCTGACAAAAGCTCAAGTCTGCTTTCGTTTTACTTCTTCAGCTTTTCTGAACTGACTCGATCTAAAGAAAGGCCATAGGTTTCTCCCCAGTTTTAGGATCACTAAGCATCTGTCAGCTAAGCCATGTCACAGTAGAACAAATTTTCTCTTCCACCGTCACTGTTAAGTCCCCTTTGTTTCTACACCTGTGAGGAGGAAGACACATTGTGAAGTACCTTTTCCCCCATGTTTCCAATAGAAAATACAAGTTATATTTTGAAAAGTAAGAAGATGTGAGATAAACCCTGAAAATGCTGTGGAATGATTTCTTCAGGATATGGAATATTGCTATGACAAAAGCAGATATTTAAAAATCCACAGTATTCACAAAATATTATCATTATGGTGTAAGTAATACTACTAAATTAATTGCCCTTTTTGTGTAACCAGGAGATAGTCTTTCAAGAAGTCTTATCCTGTTTTTCAAAAAATGCCCTTGAAAAGTACATACTCACTGCAGACACAAACATTTACATGTTGCAGCTCGTGGTACAGATTAAAAAAAAAAAATCCATGAAAACATATTACGTATGTATTGACAAGTTGGATAAGAATGTAAAGACTGATCCAGGAACATGTATCTGCCACTTTTGGCATGGAATAAGCCTGACATTACACCTGCCCTGGCTAGGTGAAAGATTGTCTAGATATGAAAAGGCAGAACAAACACTAACAATGAGGCTTTCACGTGAGAGGCTGGAGAACTTTGTGGTGTGAGGGTAGGGCAGATAGAAACCTCTGCTCAAATGAGGTCTCCAAGGGCAGAGCATCAAAGCCAGTTAAACACCAGAGGTGAGAGAGAGACAGTGGGAAATCTTCCGTTGCAGGTTTTATTAGGCAAACATGTATCATGAATGGCATTGGGTCAGTTGATTTGTCTTACTCCAAAGCTACAATTACACATCTTCTGAAAATCTGTTTTCCTTCCTCCTCACCCTGCCCATTATTGTTCTCACGGTCTTAGTCCATTGCACCTTTTTCCTGGTCAAATTTGCCTTTCTAGGTCATCTAGGGCTGTGATAACTCTACTGCTTCCTTTCAAGAGAGGAAAAGAATCAAGAAGAAGCCCAGACATGCTACATCCAGAGGCAAAGAATTTATTCCCCCAGTGGTAGAACCCTGTGTAGAACAGCTCTTTTCTTGCAGATTGGTTGAGAAAAACCTGCCCACTTCTATCCTCGCCCCAAGTTTTGATGGCAACACCAACATACCTGTTAGGTTGTGTGCCAGCTCCCTAATTTTGCAAACTTTAAGCACTTTGCTGGTCTGTCTGCTCTGCACAGGACCCTTTGGGGGGTGTCACTGGAACTTGACCAGGCAATTGCCTTCCCCACCAATTTCAGGCTGACTCAGGGAAGACAAGGCACCTGAGCTGAATGGATTCATTCATTTTATGTGAGCTGAGGCTTCTGTGCAGTACAATAACTGATTTTCCTCAGAGAATAGGATTGCAAAACTAAAGGGCTCTTGGAGTTAACCTTTAACTCAAATGGCTAATCCAGTGTTTTGTATACTGAGAGCAGGCAATCTCCTACTGTTCCCACAAGAAGAGGAGGACAAGGTGCTTTGGCACAGCCAGGTTGTAGGATGCTGGCACCAGGAGGCAGCTCTGGAAGAGGCTGTTCTATTCCTGTCCTTGGGCAGTTCCCATTCAGGCTAGTCCTGCAGAGCAGAAATGAAGAATAAAAGCAGAAAATTTATTCACAGAGAATGGCTCCTTGTCTGCTAGAAGTTATGTGTGTGCTGGTGGCTCTATAAACCTGGAGGTGGGGAGCAAAAGAAAGACCTGGCTCATACTGTGGGGAGGGAGAGACAGGAAGCAAAGGAAGAAAAAGAACAGCCTTATCCTGGCAGGAAAAGAATGGTGAGAGGGAGAGGAAAGAATTTTCCCTGCATACTTTCCCAAGTCAGAACACCACTGAGGAAGCATCTGAGTTAGTTCTCTGAAGGTTGTTTGCACTCTTGAAATCTTTGGCTGTAATTTGACGTTCGAAGTAGTTACTCTTGTATTTACCAGCCAAGAAACACCAAAATACAGGAATTCCTTTGTGAAATTAAGAAGACAGCAAATGATTGAGACCTAATTAGCCATAGGGCTTATAGTATTTTTGTCAAATATATAGGATCACATATGTAATCTTCTAGAATAGTACTGCCTAAATCAGAGTAACTGTCATAATTAATTCATATTTAATTAAAGAATACCTACCTTCCTGTATAATAGATAGATAGATAGATAGATAGATAGATAGATAGATAGATAGATAGATAGATAGATAGATAGATAATTGTTTTTTCCAGTTTGCACTTTCATCACAGTTTTCATGCAAGAGTGCTAATGTTTCACCCTCCCTATGTATTGATAGTTCCTATGAATTACTGGGATATATTTCAATTAGGGCATTGTTATGATGAACTTCTAGAGGTATTTCTGAAAATTCAGTATGTTGGAGAAATGCTATTTCCTATTTAGAAATCAGATCTTAGGAAAATAAAACTAGCATCAAGTTATCAACTTACAAACCCATTAATCAGATTCAGAACAAGACAAAAGGATGTCTACTGCTAAACCAGTCTCCAAACCTGACAAGAATTTGAATAGATGTTGCAATATTTCACTGTCAGGGCAGGACTAAAATAAACAGATTGATAATACATTTTGACCTTGTTTTGTGGGTTGTTTTTTTGGGGGGGGGTTGTTTGTTTGTTTGTTTGTTTGAAATAGTAAATTAGCTAAGCATTAATCAATTTTTATCAATTACATTAAAAAAGCAGCACAACATAAATGTAAGTTAGAAACAATCACACCACAGAACAATGGAAAAACTATCTAGAAGAATCTAAGATTTTTCTCAGTACTGTGTTTTTCCTCAATATCTGCAGAATGACCTGACTGGTAAAATATAGGACTGAAATTTGACCCATGTCCAAGTCAGAATGCAGGTGAAGAAATCAAGAGTGCCTTCAATGGTTTGTATGAAATGTTCAGTGTTAAATATAACATTATCCAGATTAAAACAAAGAATTTTGGTACAACTGGATAGTACAGAAAGAGGGATGGCAACAACTGCAAAAACTTAAAACATACCGTTAACTTTTCACCTTGGAATTCTAAACTTTCTGCCTTTAGCCCTGACCTTTCTTTCCTGTGCATATTGGATAAACACAAAACAAAATTTGTACTGTGAACTCTCACTGAGTCATATTTGTACTCATGAGCCAGTGATCTTAAAGGAATACTCATTCAGCCACTAAAATATTTTTTTTATCAAAATAGTAATAATATTCCAGAAATGTAAAGACTATGTTTTGTGGAGTATTAGTAGCTAATATAACAGTTTTAATGTAAAGTTATTTTCTAATTTCATTGTCCTTGGTCGTAAAATCATTACATTACATAATGTTTTAAGTCACCCTCCTTTCTCTGAGAAAAGCCACTCCTTTTCTTTGGGAAAAATAGAAATACTGTGGGGTTTAAATCTAAAAATACATTAATGAAATATCATCAGAAATCCAGTTGAAGAGAAGATGAAAACATATGAAAAGTGTTTTGATTATGAATTCACAATTGCAGTTCTCACAAAGGACTGCAAAGTACAAGTTTTCAGATAACCTTATTAGGGACAGCCTTTCTATCTTCTATGCAGTTAATAATGCCTAATTTTTAGCAATGGTAATATTTCATGAATAGACAAGACCATTTAATTGCATCCAGTTGCCAAATGTTTGAGATGTCAACACTTCATCCACCTGTTGACAGGGAATCAAGGAATGAGTGGTGTGGCAAGCACTGCCTTTCCTAAATGCCATTTTCAGAATTAACCTGGGGTTTTTTGGTAAGAGAAAAGAGAAAACACCTGCTCTCCTGTTGGAACATGAAAGTAGGTCCACTAATATTCTACATACACAGAAATAATTGTCACATTAGCAAACCAATGGTGGCATCCATATTCCAATAGATGTAGGAAATTAGAAAAAAAATTCCCAACATTATTTTTGTCTAACGTTACATTTCTGAAGTGTATAATTGCCTTGACATGAAATATGCTGTGTGTTATTTCATCCAAAAGCTGTAATTAGAATTTAAAATTAACCAATAATTTCTCTCAAATAATATGCAGAATTTTTCCTTATATATTATATATGTTATTATATTTCCTTATATTTAATACAAGAACAAGTTACAATGCCAGTGGACGGATCACAGTACATGTTCACCTGAGGAGCAGGAGTTGTAGGGTCAAATGGAAAAAACCCTGTATAAATCATAAAAGAATCTTTTATGGATTTCACTGTCTGTGGCATACAACTAGGCTCAGTTGCTAGAAAACTAAACACAAAGAAATTCAAGATAAAGATCATTACTCAATTCTATTTCCGGTTTCTATCAAATACATCTCCTTACAAAACAAACAAACAAAAAAAACAAACAAAAAACAACTACCAAAAAACCCCCCACAAAAATATCAACCAAATAAATAACCTCAGTGACAACATTTAAACATGTCTGGTGAGAGGTGAAGTATTTCAATCTGCAACTCAAAATTTCCTCATTAGTGTCCATTTTTTTACCTTTCCCCCCCCCATGTAACAAACTGCAAAACAAGGCATTCACCTCTGTTTGTCATGTCTCTTAAACAAACTGCTTGACCTTAGTGAACCTAAACAAGTTTAATATTAAATACATTCTTCAGTGCCTTGCTGAATAGCAAAGGAGATAAACACATGCTTACATAATTTGCTAAGTTGGGGGTCCAGCTATGTATATAATATAGCTATTCAACTGAATATTTATTCCAATACAGTATAGGACATTAAGCATTTTTTAAAATTCAGTGGCCTAGAGGAGTACTGAAAACTGTAATCTGGGATAGGATGCCTTTCAACGTGCTAAAACTCAAACTGTATTACTGGACAAAGGCCAAGAGGAAAGACAGAGCAGAACAAGCCAAAGAATATAAAACAGAGTACTAGCAATAGCTTAGGAGAAACAATCAGCTAGGGATCCAGAATTTCACTTGTAAATGAGACGAGGTAGTGACAAAATGGTGGCAAATCCTCATCTAAGGTGAAAGTAGCTGGTCACACAAGGAACAAGGTTTGTCATTACAGGGCCAAATAGGAGGACAAAAGTGATGAAGAATCAGTTATCATTTTCATTACAAAACAAAATAAAAACATCCTTTGAGAAGATCATTCCATACAGGGATAGGAGGAAAATCTGCTGCTTCCTGACAGAGTAAAGAGATAAGAAGGAACACTGAGCCCTGCAAAAACACAAATTTAGTTATTTTTGCACTTTGATATTCAAGTTGAGAAGGATAATCCAGATCTCACAAGTAGAGGATGTGCAGAGGCAGCTGCAGGACTGTATTTCTGGTGCATTTTCTTCCAGGCCATTGTGAAGATTAAGGAGGGCCTAGGATATTAATTCCCTTTGACACAAATGGGTGATGACAATAGGCTGTGATGTGTGGGGGTGATGCTTGCCATATGTTTTTTGACACAGTTGAAGAAGTTATTTCTGAAACCGGATAAAACAAATTTTACAACATGACATGTGGGATAGGAATGAGCTATAGTTACAGCAGAAGTTCTCCCTCTTGGTCTAAATGAACTGCTTACAGGATGTTATGAAAATATGAACCAGTTATTCGACCAAAACAGGAGAAGTTTGTCTCTGTTTTGCTGGTGCTTTAGGTACCTTCCATTAAGGGGGAAGAAAATGAAAAGTGTAGATCGTCTTTTGAATATTTTTACCAGAATTTGTATCAGATTTTATGGTGCCAGTTTAGTTCCCCAGTATAAAAGTACTTCATGGCCACATTTTCCACCAGCTCCCTCTGAATAGGGGTGTTTTCCTAGGAACAATAACACTACATGATGTAAGACAGTATAAACATCATCTAGAAACCTAGTCTCTTAAGTGACCAGTGCCAGAAGCAAGCATAGAGGAAATTAAGGTAGCAGTTAGTACACTGATTTGGTAGGAAATTCTTTCTAATCCTTCTTGAGAGTTTAGATATACTTTGACAGACACAGGTAAAGAGCTTTAAAAAAAAAGTCTTCCTTCTGCCTGAAAACTGCTAATGTGTTATTGGTCATGTGAATGGCTAGTCCTTTCTTCCCATCCAGCTAAGTCTATGGCACCTACATCAAGGAGTTTATTATGCTGTGTGCCACTGTTTTTAACTTAAACCCCATTCTAGTTGAATGGGTGACTGCAGCTCCCTATTTTCTCTCTTATAGAGCCTTGCAGCACTTTGCACATAAGTACTGAGCCCCTTCTTATTTGACCTTTCTAAAGAACCACAGCCTTTTCAATCTCTTGTTTTTTCACTCCTAAACACTTTTATTTCCCTAAAACTGGATATTTTTGTCTATTCTTTTTTTCTTTTATGCAAACTAATCAATCAGAACTGTCTTTATGATGTCAAATGGAGATGAATGACTGATTATTATAACAATTTCAGAGAACAACAGAATTATAGTTTGGGTTGGAAGGGACCACAAATATCATCTTGTTCCACTCCCTGCCATGGGCAGGGACATCTTGCACTGTCCCAGGTTGCTCCAAGCCCTGTCCAACCTGGCCTTGGACACTTCCAGGGATGGGGCAGCCACAGCTGCTCTGGGCAACCTGTGCCAGGACCTGCCCAACCTCGCAGGTTTTATCTCTTTTCAACTGCTGAAGCACCATGATGGGGTTTTCATCATATTCTTTTTTCTTTTAATCATTCATGATTACTTAGAAGGATCATGTACAGCTATCTTTTCCAATGAATTCTCATGAACATTCAGTTTCTTTAGCTCTCCTGGAGGCCATTAATTCAGGTTACCCTGATCTTATCCAAGGGAAAAAAGTAGAAAGACATTTTTAATGATAAAAAGAAAACATTTGGATTCCAGCCCTATACGGGCCTACCTTTTTTTTTTTTTTTTTAATTCAAACTTTGGTGTCATGATTTTCCGAGATTAGTGATAAACTCTTTGAAAGGATGCAGGTGAGTCACTATGTGAGCATTTAAAGACTTCAATAGCATATACAAAAATACCCCAAGAAAAAAGAACACTTGACCACAATATTTAGCATTGTTCAGGAATACAATATACAGCAACTTATCCTGGCAACATATCTTTAAAAGTTACACAAAGGACTTACAACTAATATCTGTAATGCAATCTGTAATTCTAAGTCTGAAAGCAAAGGAAAAACAAGTGCATTGATACAAAAGTGTGTTTTCAGCTTCCACTACTTATAAGATTATAATGGATTTGACTGCCTTTGCTATTAGTAATTTCCCCAATGAATCCGTGGGTGGAACAAAAATGTGGAAATGAAAACTGAGAGTATTGTATGTTCAAGATAATCCACCTCCACTCTTACACAGTAGATGCAATTCCAGTTGTCATCTCTCTATGCCTCAATTTTCCCATTTGTAAAGTAGTTCAAGTCAGAATATGCTTTTTTACCACTACTAGGTATCTTCTACCACCTTAGCTCCTTTGTGTTCCCACACTAATTTCCTGTTCTGAAGATGAAAGGAGAGAAGTAATTATCAAAACTGCTTATGAACAGGTTTTCTTGATTCCTTCCCAGTGGCTGCACTCCAAAGGCTGGAATGTGTGTGGGACATAATTCCCCTGTGCAGACATCCCCAGTGATGTGGTAAAGGTGGATCTTCCCTGCCTGGTCACCCAGGATCCTGTCTTCTGATGCCAACCATACACCATGAACATCACAATTACATACCATACATCCCCAAGTATTTGAATATGAATTGAAGTTTAAGGAGTAAAAGATACTGGTGGCACATTATAGAAGTAGTGTAATCCTCCTTTCCTATTGGCTTAACTTCCTGAACATGTAAACTCTACAAACTCAAAAAGTGACATGAAAAAGGTAAATCATGAATGGGTAAACAACATTTTATCCTGTTGGCATGTGGGACACATAGTTTGTCATAACAGAGGAGGATATGAAGACTTCCATTCAAACATTCAAATTAGATTTCTCCCTCCAGTCTGAACCACTTGGTTTTAAGCAGTTATTTTACTCCACTTTGCCAAATAGCTTTATGGCACATACCAGAAAGACACTGGAGCTAAATTCTCCTTAGATTTCTGACCACCTTAAACAGCATCCTAGAATTAATTAGTATCCATCTTCCTGGCAAATTCAGTAGTAGAAAGGAATGAAAAATTCTTTCATTGCAGGGACATGTAGCACACATGAATCTCTTTGGCAGGCCCTGCTCAGGTTCCCACTCTTGTTCAAGTGCATGTTAGAACTTCTGTTGCTGAGTGGTAGATCACAAATCTAACTCAAATTGATTTAAGTCCTATAAGGTCAGCACACAAGACTTGGCAAGTTCAAGCTGCCGGAAAGCTACATAGAAGGAATCCACTGATTCCACATGAATATAATGCATTTTAAGGTATCACTGAGATATGGCTGGTATCAAGTGCCATCAGGCAGTAACCATGAAAAACTCCTTAATAAACACTCAAACTGGTAGTTACACTTTACAGGCAAATCATGACAGTTTGGAACATGAGAGGCAGTAAAACTCTCTGAGTAGCCATGGTCAAAAAACAGTGAAATAAGTCAACATGACCCTGTCAGCATCACTTGGACTACAAAGGCTGTGAATGTCAAATGCCATTCTATTAATTTCTGTAGTTTCCCTGAGTTCTGGATTATTGTTTACAAGCATAAACTTATTTTGAAATACTAGAAATACTAGGATTTTCTAGGTTTGCCTTTTTTTTTTTTTTTTGGAGAAAAATGTGTTATAATCCTCAAGACGTAAAAGAGCTGAATAATATTTTAATCATCAGGTACATGATGTGTCCTGTGTGCTTCTGCCTCTCTGCTGGCGGGACCCAGGGAAGTGGAGCTGAACAGTCTCACCTCTTCCTTCCCCAGGCTCTTGGATCCAGCAGGTTGTATTTGCTCATATACTTTGTCTCCTACACCTTTTTTAGTCTTCTGTCACTTCACTGACCAGTCATTAAATAATAAATATTGCTAGAGGGTTTCTCATAAGAAAAATGCAGAAAAAAGTATGTAAAATAATACATTATAATAAGACAGGCAAAACCTGAGAGTTTTCCAAACACTGAAGGAAGTAGAGCAAGGTGAAAAAAAAAAAGGCAAAAAGATGACTGTAGCATAAATGATTGGTAACTCCCATTCAATTTTGATAATGACTGTTTATAGAACATGAAAGAAAAAAATAATAATGGACTTGGAAGAAGAATTGGAAGAAAAGAAAAGGACTTGGAAGAAAAGAAAAGGACTGAAAATTAATTATGTGAGTAGGATGTGGCTGACTGGATTGAACCTCTGAAAATATAGATATCTGTGGACACTGGTGGGCTGCTGGCCAGACTGTCTCCTCTGGCTTCTTTACAACATGGTATTTGGTCCAAAGGACATATATTTTGGGAGACAATGAAAGGGATACAAAGATGGGGAAAATATTTTATCTTCAAGAAATGTGATTAAGTAATCAAACCCAAAAAATATCACTTTGAAAAGGAAAAATGAGAAACAGAAATCACCTCGCTACATCCCTGGCAGGTAAAGCAGATCCTCATCCCTGTATTCTGCCTATCTCATCACCATATACAGACTACAATCTGCAGAAGCTTTATTTCTGAGACAAACTCATGCCTCTACTTCCAGGGAGAAGAGAGATGAACTGAAGAAGCAACTGAATCATGCAAAATGGACTTTGTTCACACAGAGGTGACAGGAAGAAAGTATCAGAACAGGTTCCTAGCTCAGAGAGAAATTAAATAGGAGATCAATGGTGAGATCAATTGTGAGCTCTGTCCTGAGCTACTTGTCTGCACTGTCAAAATTAGTATTCTGTAGTCTGGACTAAACAGTTATTGAGCATTCAGTCTGCTCACTTTGCACTTCAGCAGCAACTCAGTGATAACTCTGCAGCTTCATCTACTATAAAATTCCACAGGGACTGAGACATGTAGAAATTACTGAAACTAGAAACATAACAAAAAAATTCACCAAGAGTATAATTTTGCTTTGAAGATACGTTAGATTGCACAAAAACCTGTTTGTTGGCTTTTTTATTTACATTTCCAGAATAGCTGCAATAACTTCATGTATGTTCTCAAGTTATTCTTGATGTATCTGCCTATAACCAGAGAAGTTTAAGATAACAAACTCTATCTCCCTTTGAATAATTTCTCCTTCCTAATGCATGTACATACACACTGCAATTTCCAAATGCTGGGCAAAAAGAAAGGAATGAGTCAGACATTAAGTGCTCTGAATGATATGTGATAATTAAAGTTCATAATTATAAGGTCTTTGTATTTAATCTCACTGTGTCACATGTACACCTTGGCAGTGGTTTCTAGAGCCTGTGGGGCTTTACTGGTCTCGACTGGACTGATACGGGCACAGGATGAAAGGCAGTCTCTTGGATACTAAGAGAACCAGAATTTTAAAGACAAACCAGCACCCTAAAATGAGACATGGAAACTCACAAACTCAGGGCAGGGAGCAGGTGCTGAATATCCCTCCTCCAGCTACCAAAAACACACAGCATCTTGCAAAACCTTACATTTCTGGATGAGATTTACCCTTCACCTCACTCCTAAGCAAATACTTTGCTGACAGAGTATTAAAAATGAAGTGCTTTGAAGAAGCCATCCAAAACCATCCTTGCAAATCAGCCTTCAGAGAATGTTAAGAATACTGAAATTTTAGGAATGGTGTCATTATGGAGGTCGTCTCACCTACCACCAGGTTCAAAAAAACAAGGACATTGGAATATTGAAGACAGACATGAACACACCAAAAGTGTGGTCAGGACAAGAAAGGCCCCCTAGAAGAGATTTTCCAGCACCACATCCGGCTGCCAGCAAACGGATTTCATTTCTGAGTGTCTTAATCACAGGATTTATCTGGCAGCCTCTCAAAAGTGTTGCTGCAATTACCCTTTTTTCTTGTAAGCTAGGATTAGTGTAATACAAATACAGGTAAGTTACCACATGACAACACAGTGTTTGTTAGGACTTCATCCAGGTTTCTTGGAAAAGAAAGACAGTATTACTTAAACAGTGATTTGGATGAACACCTGTAATAATTATAAAGGATATAATAAACAGCACAGTAGGAGAACACAAATATTAACTCTCTGCCTCTGTTTGCTATGGAACAGGAAGGAAAAAAGAAGGAATAAAAGAATAGAAGAGAAGAAATGAAGGAAGGAAAAGAAGGAATGAAGTAGGTTGTGTGCTGCCTGGGGAAATGTGACATGGGATCAAGATGCAGAAACAACATTTTTAGATGTTAACAACTGTATCAAGGGGCAACTGAGCAGATGATACGTAAAAGGGGAAATAACCCTCATTATGGTTCAAACATTACACACATAGAACCTACTCTTAAATCCTAGCACTGGAGAACTGCATTGCAACATTGACTACAGCTTGCCCTGCGGGAACAAAAAGTACACAAACCCCCAGAATCTGGCAGACCTAAGCTCAGCAAAAAACCCCAAAATGACTAAGATGATCAAAGACAAAGCTGCCAAGGACACCAAAACCAGTTAGGTTCTTACAGGTGCCAATTGCGGAAAAACATAGTTTTGGAGAGAAGACAAATTTGTATCACCAATCTAGAATGTCTTGAGAAAGGCTGAGAAGGAAGCTGGCACAACCAAGCAGCAGGAATAGGGCAAGTTACAAGGAAAACTTTTCCCTTGGAAAAGATATAGTGTCAAAATAGATTAAACCTAAATCAAAACAGATCATAAGCATGAGATGATTGCCCAAGTAGAACAAACAGAAAAAAAAATAGTAAGCAATCACCCCCTACACCTATCTGGAGCAGCAAGCCTGTCAAGAACCTAAGGCCAATGGATGAGGATGATATAAAAAGAGCCTTCAGAGAAGACAAGGCCCTACCAGGAGCCAAAATGAGTTCTTGTCATCTGCCTGCACTGTGGAAGAAGCAGAAGATGTTCCTCTGCTGGAGCAAATAGGAGGGATCTGCTTTAGCAATAGCAAGGCAATATGTCCAAATCACACTCAGAAGTTCTTCTGGAACTCAAGGGTGAAAATGCTGAATTATTAAGTCTGATGCACAGCATCTTAAAACCAGATTTGTGCCTATGGACAGGAGCTTTGGAAAAAAGATACCCAGTTTGAAGGATCTGAGAGGAGACCTGGGGGTGTACAGGCTTGTAAGTCTGGTGCCTGACACCAGAGAAACCATGAAAACACATGGGCAAATGTGTTGTTTCAGCACAGCTCTTGTACATTGGGAGTATACTGATTTTCAAAGAATGTTCACAGTCAAGTAGATAATATTTATATGAAACTACTTATATGCTTTTCTCAAATCCTTTTGACAAGATCTTTTGTCAAAGGCTTTTAAGAAAACCAAGGACCAAAACAAATAGGGGGGAAGGTCTGTGTTTTGGTACGTAGCCAATTTAAACACAGTGAAGTGTTTAGGCTACACTAAGCGGTCTGTTCACATACTAAAGGGAAGCCCACAGTGTACCCACCAGCAGCTGAACACTGTGAGTACCTCTCAGAA
>JAOXXN010000482.1:251834-263629 GCA_026770055.1 Myrmophylax atrothorax
AGCCCGTGCCCCCTTGTCCTATTGCTGAGTGCCTGGGAGAAGAGACCAACCCCCACCTGGCCAGAACTTCCCTTCAGTTTCCAGATCATCACCTTTAACATCTTTCTTAAAGAGTAAATTTTATTGACTCCAGAGGGGATTAAAATTTTTTTTAAAAAACAGACATTACATATTTTAGTTGTATATATCTTGTTCTTTGCTGTTTGGGAACTGAGCTGGAGATGTACAGCAGGTGTGTCAGTGCTCTGTCTGCTTGTGCTGGCCTTCCTCAGAACCCAGTGTGTTGGTGCACTAAACTCCATCTAAATCTCCTTAAAATGTAGCACAAAATAAGGTGGTTTGTAGCAGAATTTTTACTTTATAATCTACAAAGCCATGGATTTCTTTAGTAACAGCCTGCTTTGTTTTTCATTTTGCAGCTGAACTGAATGTCATTGCTCCAATTATTTCTAATTTCTTCTTGGCCTCATATGCCTTGATTAACTTCTCTGTATTCCATGCTTCTCTTGCAAAATCTCCAGGTAGGAACTGCATTTTGGGGGTGGGAGTTTAGCCTGCAATTCCTTTATGTGTAAATGCCATTTAAAAGGTATTAATATAAATTAAGGTTTAATTACTAGATATATATTTGATTCTCATGGCTCATTTGAATTAAAGGAGTAATATGTTGTGTACTTGGGTCTTCTGAAATTTTGAGAGCTGGGTGGTCCAGTAGAGCTTGGGATATACTAATTTTGTCATCTTTGCTGAGGGGAACATGAGGTAATTCACAGTCTGTTCAACAACTGTTGAAGAAATTTTTCTTACTAATCCAATATCTGGTGTTGGTGAACCACCCTTTGCTTGTCCTCAGAGTTCTGTTAATATATTTCATCTTCCAGTCCAGAAGGAACAGGAATTGCAGGTGGTGTTGCCAAATTCTGTATCAGTGTGGGAGGTCAGTTAAATTGTAGGATTAAGCCAAAACTTGCAGAGCAGATGTGTATCATACCCAGTCCACATGCATTTGCACTGAAATAACACCTGTGAAAGCTTCCTAACTTACTGAATTGGTAGATAGTTGTGTTTGGGGATTTTTTTCGCCAAAGCATGGGCCTAACAGTGTACACAACAGGTCTGTGTTTAGTACACTTGTTAATCTTGGATGTGTTTCTGGGGGTCTGCGTGTGTATTTACCTGGTTTTGGATAAACTTGTGACAAATGAGCCTGTAAAACAGTGACAGTCCAGTACTTTGACATACTCAAGTTCTACTTGGATGTCTCTGTCCTTTTCTGTGTGAAAATAGTAAAAATGCATAACTAAAAACAGTTAGTAGTATACAGGGGACACAGAGTCAGGAGCTGATGATTCATGTTATACTGCCTTTGAAAGCAAAAATCCGTTGTCAGACAAGCTATTGTCACAGGTTTCTGCAGCCTGATTTGATAGATACCTGGCACAAGCATCTTCAAACTTGCCTTTTGAGCTATTCTTTTAGAGGGCAAAATTAGGAGCATTTACATGTTTGTCTAAGAAAGATGCAAATTCATTCGAAAGGTGTTGGAAAAGTGAAATCATACATGTGCCAATCTGTATTTTGTACATGATTGAAACTCACACATTCACCTGAAATGTGATGCAGAACAGTAGGGAAGAGAAAAAGGGATAGTGATTCCTTCTCTTGGAGTAGTGATTAAATTAATTTTCTCATCTTTTCTATCAAAAATTGTGTTTTGACTAGGTTGGCGCCCTGCTTTCAAATACTACAATATGTGGATTTCACTTATTGGAGCTATTCTGTGCTGCATTGTGATGTTTGTGATTAATTGGTGGGCAGCACTTCTAACATATGTCATAGTCCTTGGGCTTTACATTTATGTCACTTACAAGAAACCAGGTATGTACAGGGGCTTCTTTTGATTGTGGGGAGGGGGAAAGAGGGTTGCAGAAGGGAAAATGTGATGGCTTTTGTGGGAAGAAAACCAGCAACTTCTTCCTTTTTGGATAGGCAGTTCAAACTTCTGTTTCAGGCTTTTTTTCGTTGTAGTGAAATGTAATTATGCCTGTGTGGTCACTGCTGTTCGCCCTCCTCCCAAATTATGAAGATGAATGCCTTTCACTTAGGCATAAACATCTGAATGAAAATTGGAGGAAAAGGGGCTTACAGAGAGAGCTTTGGTTGCAGCAAAAAAGGCACTTAGGAAAGCATGTGGTATCTTGGTGGCAAGTGAGAGGATGCTTCTCTACCTTTCCTAATTGAAAAGGGATTTGAGTGGTGGTTGCTTTTTCAGTAAACCATTCCTAGTGCTGTGAATGTTGTGTTGGTGCTTCTAAGGGCACTGCATGTCGTAAGTGCAAGATGGAGTAGAACTGAGCAAAAGTGTTCATGAAGTTGAAAATGAGGAAAACTTACATCCTGGTCTATGAAGATACATGAAGTACTTGGATGATAAGGGTTAGACTCAATGATCCTTGTGGGATGTTCTTTGATTCTGTGATAAATTCTTTGTAGCTGTCAGATGATGTGTATGGAGACAAAAACAGAGGATAGTAGGATCTTTCTTTCCCCTATAAAAATAATAATCTAAAAAGATCTGCTTCATCTAGCAGTTTTTCACTGAAAATACCTGACTTTGTTTGGGAAATGTTTTGAGATTACTTTTTTCTTTGCTGTGCTATAACACAGCATTTCTAAAGTGTAACTGCTTTGACTCAGAAGTTGTTGTGGTCTTTGAAATACTGAGGGAAGAAAACCTCAGTTTGCTTTTCCTGTAATTGTAATATATCAAAGTCTAACTTGTTTGCCAAAACTGGTGCTGAAATTTTATTTTTATATATAGTTGCCTATTTAGCTCTAGGCATTGTTGACTAGTATTGTGTAGAGTGTATCAAGGTGTAGCTTAAACCTCTTGTTTTCAGTTGATAGAGAACTTGTAGTTTTACAATGAACAACTGTATAAATAACATACTGGAACTCCATATCATTCAACAGATGTGAACTGGGGATCCTCAACACAAGCCTTGACATACCTGAATGCTCTGCAGCATTCCATTCGGCTCTCAGGAGTGGAGGATCACGTAAAGAACTTCAGGTAACAGCTGATGTTCAAGACAGGCAATTCTGTGTCCAGTAGGGCACTGTCCCAGTGTCTGCTGTCATGGTTTCCATTAAATGCACTGTTTCACCCCATCCTGCTCAGCAGGCTTAGAGGAAGGTTGTTTGGTTCACCCTGGGCAGGGCACAGGGCAGACAGCAGAATTGTTGTGTTTCTGATGTCTGTTGGTCCAGTGGTGATCACAGCCCTGATCTGTCAGGGACAGAGGAAATCCACAAAACACAAAGTTCAGTGGGTTCAGTTACACATTCAGAATCAGGTGGGAACACCCACGTATCCCTGCTGAGGAGGGAGTTTAGCACGATTGCATCACTGTGGGTGGATCATGTGCAGTCCGGTGGTGGAAGGCCCCAGAAGTGATTTTGGGAGCACTTTGGGAGTCTTTAGTGGTTTGGGATGCCTTCTAAGACATGGCAGCTGCCTCTCACTCAGCGTGGCTGAGCCAGTTGTGCCCCATAAGAAGGGCTGTCCCCTCCTTGGCAGGGGAGTTTTTCATCTGAGCCAGTTACTCAGGGGAGGGCATTGCTGTGATAAAAGGCAGAACCTGCTTCTTTTTTGGCCTCTTCCCTTATCTGACTCTAAGCCCAGCCTTTTGCCGAACCGAGGTTCATTTGTTGTGGTCATCCTCTCCTGCTCTGCACCTGGGATGTTACTTTGCACATCATCAGCAAAGCACTGACTGCTTATGCAAGTGGCCAGTTGTCTGAGCCATTAACCACTAACATTTCAATCTCTCACATACATATTCATCTTCTCTGATGATAACAGCTTTGAATTTCTTCACTGTGAACATCCCCTGGTCATACTTCCATGAGCATTTTGTTTGTGATCAGGAGTGCACTTCAGAAGCAAGGCTGTGGGTGAAGCCTGCTTGTTGTTGGATGCCTCTTGGTTTGCATCCTGAGCTGTGATTTGTATTCCTCTTTGAAACTGGATTGGAAGATATGCTACAGACTGCTAATGAGCATTTACTCCCTTTGGGATGAAACTGATCTAACCTAAAATCCTGAGGATATGTACCCTGTGGGTGTTGTACTCCATACCAGCCTTTTCACCTCAGTGGTACTTTCTCATTGCTCTTCAGTAATGGCAGACAGGCTGGAAAGTGTTTCTCACACAGCTGAGGAGCACAGCTGGTTTGTTGTCTCTCATCATGGCTACCCAGGAAAGGTCCTAGTCAGGGAGGCAGTTTTCTGTCCTGTTAGTAATTACACCATTAATCTGGGATTAACTGTCATAGAAGAAAGATGCTTCAAAGAGATGTAACAGAAAGTATTCATTTTAAATTAATCCATCCAAATAAATGGAGTTACAGGTTGAACAGGATCATTTTCCATTGAATGTGACTTTTCCATGTGGTCTTGTCCAGTCCCTGACTCAACTGATTTACCATAGGTTGGTCTCTTCTCCCAGACAACCAACAGTAGGACAAGAGGGCATGGGCTTAAGTTCTGCCAGGGGAGGTTTACGTTTGATATCAGGGAGAAGTTCTTTACAGAGAGAGTGGTCAGGCATTGGAATGGGCTGCCCAGGGAGGGGATGGATTCACCAACCCTGGAGGTTTTTAAGGTGAGACTGGACGTGGCACTGAGTGCCATGGTCTGGTGATCCCAATGGGGTTGGATCAAGTGTTGGACTTGATCTCGGAGGTCTCTTCCAACCCAACTGATTCTGTGATTTTATGAACTGTAAAGTTAGATCAGACTTGGATGTTACACCACTTTGCTCAGGGCCATATCCAGTCAAGTGCTGAGCATTTCCAAGGATGGATGTTCTGCTGCTCTGTGTCTGTTCAAGCAGAGCACTCACCTCCTACATGGTGCCTATGCCCAGCACAGGATTTGTAGTCTTGGCAATGAGTCTCGCTCATCTCTGTCTTTGCATTCTAAGGACAGAATTTAGTAAGAAACAAGTTAAGGGAGAGATTCCTAATACAGATGCCATTCTCTGAGGTTATGAAGAACCCAGCAGGACCTCAAGGTTTAGTGGTGGATTTAGTAGTGCTGAGTTTATGGTTGGACTCAATAATCTTAAGGCTCTTTTCCAGCCTAAATAATTCTGTTTCCATTCTGTGATTCTAACATGGAAAATGAACTGGAGCTGCTACAGAGATTAAGACAGATTACTTCAGGAGATTCTTAAAATATGGAAAATTTTCACCTGAAACCAATTCTGAAGTCTGGACATGTAATGTCTTAGAATTAATTAGAAAGTTGTCTTTATTAACTTACTTGCAGTAGTTTGGCTCTGCTTTCTGAATGATAGTAATTTAAAAAAGAGATATGATTCCACTTTCTCTGTTGGACACAGAAGCATCTAAGCTAGAAGTGTGAAGGGATGTGACTGGGAAAAGTAAGTCATCCCTCTGACAGTCTTGTCTAAAATCTGTTCTTGAATTTTTTCAATGTGTAAATTCTTAGATTAAGTGGGAATATGAAATTTTTACTGCATTAGTCATAGATCTGCTGACTATTGTGAAATAATTTATCTTTATTTAATTTAACAAAGTCTTGTAAAAGTAGATGAGGTTATTACATTTTCAGTGATGATTGTGTTGCTATGGCTAATATTTGGAAGAAACTTTTCTGTTAATAAAAACCTCCCAGAACTCCACATTAATGCCAATCCTTTTTTTTCCCCTCATCTCTTGATAATTCTAGACCTCAGTGCTTAATCATGACAGGTGCTCCAAATGCACGTCCTGCTTTGCTTCACCTTGTCCATGCTTTCACCAAGAATGTGGGCTTGATGATCTGTGGCCATGTACATATGGTAAGTGTGTTCTGTCTTTACTTTTAAATTACCTTGATGTTTGGTTGGTTGTTTTTTTTCTGTCTATTTTGAGTTTGGGTTTGGGGTTTTTTTTAACCTGCTTTCTTTTTGTTTCTGGTTGTCTGCTCAAATGCGGGATTTTTGGTTTGCTTCTTTGGATTTCTTTTTTAAATGAAAGCATCGTTAGACATTAAGAAGTGTGGAAAGAGATCTGCTGCTAAGTTCCACTTATGTGTGGGTCATCACTATTGCTGTTAGGGGAAACTTTCCAAAATTAGTACCTTCAATCATTTGATGCCTAAATCCTGAGGAACCTTGGCAGGAGTGAAATGAACACTGGATTAGAGCCTGGGCCTGTTTTTGTCCTTGTGTCATACAGTCTCATGTTCTCTCTCATGCTTTGGATCAGTGATCTGCAGTATGGAGGTAAATTCCCTCTCAATGTGGCTGTCTCGGAGAGATTCATTCCTGTGCAGAGTTCTTACAAAGCCTGGGAGAAAACAAACCTTAGTGAGCAGGGAAGTCAGTATCAGTTCAGCCAGAAGTTAAAAATTGCTCTTTAACTTCCAAGTGGTTTTCTAATTTCTTCAGTTATCAGTTTCATTTTGTTGGTAGGTGAAACAGTAGCATGAACGGGAATTTCCTGTTCCCTTTCTGTCCAGCCCTGAGTATTTCACTAAGTATCTCTGGGGACTTTTTATCAGAATATGAAGTGTGGGTGTTTTTGCACTGGGGTGTGTTGCGAGGGTGGTCCTGCAAGAACATAGTTTTAACAGCTCTTACTACCTAAAGTGTCTTTTATGGCGTAACTTACAGTGTGGTTTTGTGGGGGTGGGAAGGAGGCAAGAAAGATTCAAGTAACCATTATTCAGAATCACACTTGTCGTGAGTTGCGTTAACTGAGATGTAGGGTGGCTGTCACACTGGGATCTGTACCAAAATTTTTGCTGGCTACAGAGAGGCCATGGCACCTCTTAAAAATATTGGTAAATACATTTTAACACATTGGGATTGTGTAGTTCAGCTTCATGTCTTCAGGCCAAACTTTGTCACATCACTAAGACCATCTAAATAACTATAAATATGACTGACAGATGTCACCTCAGCACAAGAAAGATGTGACCTGTTAAAAGGGGTCTAGAGCAAGGCCATGAAGATGGGCAGAGAGCTGGAGCAACTCTTCTGTATATTTTGTCTTAAGAAACTTCTAATTTCTGTCTGTACAAACTTAATATTTCAGTGAGTGTGAAAGGACAGAAAATGAGTAATAGTGGAGAGCTGAGATACCACAGATGGAATTACTTTGAAAAATAGGGTTGTACTGAAAAGAACAACGTAACATCATCCTTCTCTAGGAAAGCAATTCTGATCAGATATTATTTGGGAGAAATATCCTGTCTCTATTTAAAATGGCATTCCCACAAAGAAGTGTTGACACTACCTCATTCTTCACTAGCTCTGACCATTTGGTCTGTGTCCCTTTGCAAAAACTAGGCTGCTTTTCTCTTGATTATACCTCATCTTGTATTCTGCATTTTGATGTCTTGGAGGAAAACAAAAGAGTAATCCTGGAGAACGTCATAGAAAGGAAGTGTGTAAAGAGGAGGTGACTTTTGACTGCAAGATAAGACTCTGAAGTGGCACTACTGTGGCAAAGGCTTTTTGGTTAGGATTAGTACACATGGAGACACACGTGGACAACTTGAATCAAATATTCCCATAAAGCCTAATATTAAGTCATCCTATATCTGTATGTTTCTTTACAAAGCAGTTTCCTTTTAAAACTGTTATGCTTTGGAGGACAAACTTGTGCCACCCTCTGGGGAAGAGCATTGTGCTCTGCAGGAACAAGATTGCTAAAGGTGGAGCACCCCTCTTCCTAAAAATGATAAAATTGTTCAACCATTGCTGCTGATAATACCTGGTATTTTGCAGTTTGGGAATGTTTTTGACAGTGTGGCAGCATGTTTTGCATTTATTTGAGTTTGGATTGGATTGTATCAATGAAATTAAAAAAAAAACCACAAAAGTGTGGTGGGGAAGCTTTTTGACTCCCACTGCTCATACCCCTAATTTTGTTCCCTCCCCTCTTATCATTTCCCTATTTTGAAAGGGCCCTCGGAGGCAAGCCATGAAGGAACTGTCCACTGATTTGGCGAGGTACCAGCGATGGCTGATTAAAAACAAGATGAAAGCTTTCTATGCACCAGTGCATGCAGAGGACTTGAGGGATGGAGGACAATATTTAATGCAGGTACATCTCTCTCAATTTTTTTTTAAAAATGGTGAAGATATACATCAAAATCAGAAGTGGCTTTACACTTTGACATCTGTTCCTTTCACAGTGTTATCTGAAAGCTTTTGATGAAGAGCTCTTTGTTTTCTGCTTAAGAGAATAATAGAACCTTTAGTTGTTTCAATAACATGTTATTTTATAATATATTTTTTATTCTTCTTAGGCTGCTGGTCTCGGTAGAATGAGACCTAACACCCTCGTTGTTGGATTTAAGAAAAACTGGAGACAAGGTGATATGAGAGATGTTGAAACATATATCAATTTATTCCAGTAAGTAGAAAATGTGAAGCTGTAGCTGTTATGTTCCATTTCAGTATGTTTGGTAGTTAGTCAAGAAAGATTTTAGTTCCATGAAGTCTCTTACAGGTAGACTTAGATTTTCCATGTGTGACTGATCCAGAAGTCTTCAATACCTTGGAGTTTTTCCCAACGTGAAATTAATAGGCAAGTCTATATAGTTTAAGCAGATTAGAAAACACAGCACTGACCCCCAAGATAATACAGGAGCTAAAAAGGAGATGGGAAAGGAAAACCCAGTAATTTGACAGGACTGAAAGACAGACCAGTTCTTGCTGAAAAAGTTAATAGAGTGACTTGTGCTACACCAGCACTTAAGAAAAACCCTGTTTATTCCACCTACACAAAGATTTTTTTTTGTTCAGATCAAGTGCTGCTTAACCCACTTCATTTATGCTTTATACTTCTTGTGTACTGTGCTTTTAAAAGAAAGAGAGGATGGAAGTTTACAGGCAGAGATTAGAAAAGGTCCTTAAGAGAAAAGCAGGAGCACAAAATGCAGGGGAAAATAAGGAAACATGTTGGTTAGTTCTTGGTTTTTGTTTTTTTCCTGTTTTATTTCGGGATGGCTTTTGCTGGAAGATTTGTCCAGGCCAACAAGTCATGTGGTTCTCCACATCCCTAAAGAAACCTCAGGAGGTAATAACTGCAGGTCAAGTGTATTTCTGGAAAATTTAAAGTTTCCTGAAGCACACAATAGAAACACATCTAATCTGTGTAATTCTAACACATTGAATCATGAACCTGAAATGTTCACTAATGCACAAAACATTTTCTTCTTAAATCAAGCTCAATTCTTCTTGCATTTACAGAATATATCGATACTTCAAACATTTCTAATCGAGCCTTACTGCTTCTAAAGAGAAGCTTTTATTGAGTGAAATCTTGAGTAATTTCTGTCTGTGGAAATGACATGGGAGGGAGTTCTCTGATTTATGTTTGTTTGTAATGAATGAGGTGTGTGTATATATATATGTAAAGGATGGTGATTAATGGCTAATGCAAACTATGATATGGTTAAGTTCATGCTTTTCATGTCTTGGATCTTGGGAGGGGGTGGGAAGATATTTTTACTCCAGTTTTACTCAGCAATTTATTCACTCTCGTTGCTTGTTTCTGCAGTAACAAAGTTTTCCTTATTACTTCTGAATGGAGTGAGCTCCTACCTCATCAGGTGTAGTGGTGCTAAGGACACTGTGGCTTACCTGTAGATAATTCAATTCCAAATTGCAATATCATTGATGTTTTTAATACTCAAATGTTTTGAAAATATATCAGAAATTTTCAGTTCTCACTAAAAATTTTTAGTTCTGACGTAGTAAGTCCCTCTGTTGATGGAGGGAAATAAAAACTAAGCTTTTTAGAGTATCTTCTCATCTGTGCAGAACTTGGCTGACCTGTTCATGTTGCTTTTATTTACATAGAGGGGGGAAGGAGGAGAGTGAATAGGTATCCTCTCTGCCCATTGCTTTTCAGTATATGGTGCTCAGTTCACTGATGCAGTTAATGTTCTGGAATCGAAACCGAAATTGTAGTGCCATTTGAGGACTTGGAACTTCCAATGGCAGTGCTTAATCACTGGAATTTGTTCAAGGAGGGTGCATAAGGTAGGTCCTTTGGAAAAGAAAAAGATGGAAAACAATTTGGTTTTGTCCCTTTTGTTTAGTGATGCCTTTGATGTTCAATATGGTGTAGTTGTCATTCGCCTACAGGAGGGTCTGGACATCTCTCATCTTCAGGGCCAAGGTAAGATTTATTTTGTTCTCTCTGGTGAATAGCTGTTCTAATTCCCTTTTAATGCTGCTCTCTAAATATAGTAAATGAAAAATTTTTAATAAAACAAACCACCACTCCTCTTATGGCATTAAATTCACTGAAATTAGCAAGTCAGAACTGTAAAATAAGAGTCAGAGAACATGTTTGTTTCTGTGTGTGTTTCAACTCTCTGTATTTGTGAACTATATATAATTGCTTCCCAAAGATTTACTATTTTACTGGAACAAATGGAAGATGATGACAAGTTGGTATCAAGTGTTTGGGACTCAAGCCTAGAAATTATGAAAATCACAATAAATGTTCCATGATGCAGGAATGCCATGGGTGGCGTGGGATGCCAACCCCTACACACACCAGTGTAGAGCCCCTGCGCAGTCTATCTCAAATTTGGAAAGGTCTCCTGTTCTCCATGTAGAAGATATGGTCATGCTTTGTGGGGAGTGTTCTTAAGCTGAATGGTGTAATTTTATTTCAGCTTCAAGCAGAGTAATGAAGGCAGTCTGTGAGCTTTGGTGACAATTGTCTGCTGAGTTGATAATGTGTAATTTGTATCTTGCTCCTGGCAAAGCTGCTGCAGTGAGGAGGAATCCTTGTTACACAAGGTCTTGTAGGAGGGGGTTGTTCCTGCAGTGGAAACAGATGAATGTGTTAGGATTTGGAGAGACTCAGAATCAGTCACTGTGTGCAGGGGGACAGAGGAGTCTGAGAAATGGCAGGGAGTGAACCTGCAGTGTGGAAACAGCACTGCTGAGAAAACTGAGAATGCAACACCAAGGCGTCAGAAGAATCTCAGTACCCACTGGGGACTGTGAGTCTGATTTAACTCTGGCAGCTGCCAAGTTGCTCCACAGAAGTCTAACCTGGAAAAAAGACTTGGCTGTGACACATACTTGGTCTGTGCCTTGTCTAGGGCTTGTCTTCCTCTTGGAGTTAGAGTGGAAATGGAAAACATTTCACCAACTAATTTTCTCTCCTCCTTGGGCTCCCACAGTGTTAACTGGCTCTGTTTTATTATGTTTACCCCCTGGGAATGCAGTCAACAACCGCAATCTGAGAGAGTAGCAGAGAGTTACAGCTCTGCTCAGAGAAGGAGCCTCTTTGAACTCTGAAGCAGTTCATACCAAACCTTGTGTTGGTGTTTTCCCAACTCTGCCAAAGCCCAGCAGTTTCTGTAGACTTCAATTAATTGTGAATGAGCACCCTATGGTCAAATACCTCTGCTGAAACGAAGTGGTTTATAATGTGTTTCTCTGCTTTCTCAAAGAAGAGTTACTGTCATCCCAAGAAAAATCTCCCTGCACCAAGGATGTCATAGTAAAAGTGGATTATAGCAAGAAGTCTGAGACAGACACTTCCATAGCTTTTGCTCCATCATCTAGTGAAAGAACTCCCACTCCACGTAAAGGTAACTCACTAGTTGATAATGAAATCTGAGTTCTCTCTCTCTCATGCTCTCTTCAGTTCCTCTCTCCCTTCACCAAGGAGGCTCAGAGGTGACCTCATCACTGTCTAGAACTACCTGAAGGGAAGTTCTAGCCAGGTGGGGGTTGGTCTCTT
>JAOXXN010000482.1:265038-281803 GCA_026770055.1 Myrmophylax atrothorax
TAATTTGTTTCTTCATACCTACCTTATAATGTGTTTCATCCCTAGGGATTAGGCTTTTAAAAAAAAAAGCAACTCTGTGGAAATTCTTTGAACAAGTTGCTAATGAGAAAGGATTATGCATAAATGTTGAAATTGAAGAAAAAATGTGGGGTTTTGAAATATTTTGTTTTTAAGTAATATTTGAAGTGTGTTCAGGAGCTTTTTGCTTTCTTAGTTCTCTGTGTGTCAGGTATCTGGTTCCTTGATTAGTTCAGGAATAAGGGCAATAATATCTGGTGGTGTAGTGGAAGTGCTCTGTTACTTCATTCACCAGATCCTCTAAAGACATAGTTACTGGTCTGTTGTTTGGAATTGTTCAATATTCTGCAAGGCATAATACTGACACCGAGTCATGTGAACATCTGAAATAATGTGAGGTGGTTGTTCAAATCACAGCAGTTTGAGAGGCTTATTTCAGACTTGTTTTGGATTAATCAGGGTTTTTTGCCTTAACTGAATTCATCCTCACTGGTCTGACATTTTCTTCGTCATTTCAGCAGCCAGAAGCTTTTGTGTTTTAATAATAGAAAGTGAGATGGCATCTTGAAGCACAAGATGGCAGTTTGGAAGAAGTCCCAGTATGCAGTAAAGTAGTATTTAATGTAAATCAGTCACAGATGTGCTCTAAATTTAAAAATTCCTAATAAAATAAGGACAGAGACAAATATCAAACTCCTGGCTCTTGTTCAGACTGAGATCCTAATGAAGAGAAAGAAGTTAGGGGGTTTTTCTATACTGAAGAAAACTTCCTGTATTATTTTAAATGAAAATGACATTATTTTCATGTTCTCAACAAATCAAATAATTTTGTGATGCAAAACAGTCTGTATTGTGCTTTTAGAGTCTTGTACATGCAAAAAGGTATTTGTTGCAGAGGATTCCAATATGAATAAGGAGCTTCTATTTTCACCACTTGCTTAAGGAAAATTGGATTTAAGAGAAGAATTGCTTAGAATGTGGTATTTACTTGTAAAATCAGTTACCTATTTTAGGGAAGTTTTGTCATCTGCATGGGGTAGCAACAGTGTGTGGCCTAAAGATCTGAAACAAGGTTAGTCAAATTGTCCAGGCAGATGTCACTGTAAAGATCTCACACATCCTTTATTTGCCTGACAGCTGATAAACCACTTAATCTGCTGAAGTTGTGAGTTAGACTCCCTAAATACAGATAGCTCAGTTTATATCTAGTCAATCAAAATTGGGTTGGGGGAAATAGAAACAATTATTATTTAAAATTATGGGTACCACAAAATATTAAGAAGTTGCATTTGATTAATTTAAGGGTGATTAAGCAAAACAGTTCAAAAATGAGGTTTCATCCTAATTTTTTTCCAGATTCAAAGAGCTCATCTCCTTTAAATGTGGCTGACCAAAGACTTCTTGATGCCAGTTCTCAGTTTGAGAAGAAACAAGGCAAAAGCAATATTGATGTCTGGTGGCTCTTTGATGATGGAGGTAATGTGCTTTGTAGTTAAAAAAAACTTGATAAAAAATTACTGAAGTGATTTCAGATTAAATGTCAATAGATACCCCTCAGTCAGTTCATGTAAAATCTGTGCTCTTTAACAAGGTGCTGTTTGGTTAATCATTCTCAAACTGTGATCTGAACACAGGTTTGACACTGTTGATTCCGTATCTGATCACGACCAAGAAGAAGTGGAAAGACTGTAAGATCAGAGTGTTCATTGGTGGAAAAATAAACAGGATTGATCATGATAGAAGAGCGTGAGTTTCCCTTAAAAGTTCCATTTCAGATCCTGTTAGAGCATGTTACACTTTAGATTATTTTCTCTTCCTAGTAGCCTTATTTCAGTTGTTCTGAGGTTGAGGTGTATTCATATTTTATTCCCTTTACCCAAAAAAGGTTTCATTTCCCGCAGGTTTGGCTGATTTGCCTCTAACTTTTCTGCAGTGCTGTCTGATGCCAACATTTTCTTTTCCAAGTATTTTCTTAGTTTGTTGTTAAGGGGGAGCTCTTCTTACTTAAAACCATAAAACTGTTTGGAGTTTTTTGCACAGTATGTTGTTGATTTATAGTCATATCTCCTTTCTGTTTGATCCCCCCCACCTACTACATTTAAGATGCTTTTTTTGTTGTTTCTTAAACCAGTGTTTTTATTACCAAACATGCATCTGTTGTCCCTGTGAAATAATTAAAAATATGATCATGTCTAAAGGCTTGTTTTTCTGACACAGGATGGCTACTTTGCTCAGCAAATTTCGGATAGACTTCTCAGACATTATGGTTCTTGGGGATATTAATACTAAGCCAAAGAAAGAAAAGTAAGTCTCAAAACCCCACATCTTGTTTGTTACTTGAATTTGTGATGTCTTTCATTAATTTAGAACACCTCATTCTTTCCTTCATAGCAGTTTTGTCCCATTCATTGGCATTCATTCTTTGACAGAAATGTAGGAAATTAATTAAGCAATAACTCCTACATCCAAGAATATAGAAATCTGATTTTTTTTAATCTCTAGGCCTTTGATTGTAATTCTGAATTCAGACAAATACAGTTTAGAAAAAAATTCAAATTGTGGAGAAAGCTTCTATAAAAAGAGAAATGCTCACGAAAACTGAAATGGTCTGAATCTTTTTGGAGTCTTAGTTTGATGTAACAAAGCTTGTTCTTTAAAGAGCCTGATCTGGGGTTTTTGTTTGTTCAAGATTTGGGGGTTTTGATTTTGTGGGGTTTTTTGGCTGGCTGTTTTTTTTGTTTTCCTGTGGGTTTTTCTGGTTTCTTGTTTGGTTCATTTTTATTGCTGTTGGTTTTTATTGGGGTTTGGGTTTGGGTTTTTTTTGGCTTTTCCTTTTTCAAATTGCTTACACAGGAATGATCATGCATGTGATACTTCTGCCTTTCAAGTTCAAAAACTATTCATTGCAGGTGGCTCTCTGGACAAGTTTGTAACAGAATGTGTAAAATCTAAAAATACTATTCTCCTTTCCCTTGAAATCTTGTTGAGTATACTGAAGTTGTAAAAATACCTTTTATATGAATATTCATGTATCTGAAAGACTTGACATGCCATGCAGATTGGGATGGGTTGCTTTATAGTGTAGGTAAATGCTAAATACTAATACACATTCTTTTATATCCTGCTTTTTAGTCTTCTTTTCTTCGGTGTGTAGGATGTATCAAGTAGCTAAAACAGTGTAGGAATTCTGGCACTCTGGTGCTTTGAGATGTCTTTGCTCCCAGAATTCTGCTGTGAAGGGTATAAACTTTGAGTTATAGCACCCATTTATGCATCAAAGATGAGGTCATAGAATTACATGGAATTAGTTTTATTTTATGGAAATGATCTGTGAGTTATTCTGAGAGCATTTTTTCCTTCTCCGAGTGGATAACATTCCCCACAATATATCCAAAACCTTTCTAGAATGCTGTTTAGAATTAACAGGAGCTGAAAACCAAGTGCAGGAAGATTTATTTGTAGCAGTTGCTGCTGTGATGTATAATATAAAATTATTAGTAGTTCTCCTTTTTGTCCAGCCAAAAAATAGCAGATCACATTTGTTTTGGTCCTTTCAGTTAAGGTGAAGTCATTGCCACAACTACACCAAGGGCAGATAAAAAGTCTGTGTTGTTTTCGTTTGGCTCTTGGGCTGTATTGGAAAGATTAAAAAAGGAAGCAAAATGAAAATACCAAAGCCAAATCCTAATGACAATACCATGAGACTTGATAGCTGGGGTTTTTTTTAAGTGTGACATGTTAACTCCTCCTCTTCCAAATTTAGTCTTGAAGGAGATGTTGTTAGTTACTGTCCAGTTTCTCAGGGTAGTTCTCTTCAGCTTTCAAAATTAGGAAGACTCTAGGAAAAGTTGAGAGGGGTTTGTTTGTTTTTGGAACTGTGTGAAACTTCAGTTGGATAATGAAGGGTGAAAGCTCCTACAGCTGTCATGGATTGTTTGCTGAATTACAATGTCTGTGTATAAAAGTAGCTGATTGGATGTTCTGAGTGCACCAGGCAGTGAAAAAAGCTTCACTTTATTTTTATTTAGTTATAAAACTTTGTTTCTGACACTGTGAAAGTCATTGCTGACAGAGACTCACATCTATTTCAATATGTCTGTTCACTTAATCCTTCCAGTATTGCAGCATTTGAGGAAATGATAGAGCCCTTCCGACTTCATGAAGATGATAAAGAGCAAGAAGTTGCAGATAAAATGAAGGAGGATGAACCATGGAGGATAACAGATAATGAGCTTGAGCTTTACAAAACAAAGGTACTGTTTTCTTTAGAGTGTTATGTTAGTTACAGTTTTTTTCTCCTAAGGCTTTTGTGGATGTGATATCAAGAAGTCCATTCTTGTTATTCTCTCTTGTAGCTGTTTTTATGTATGGCTGATGGAAAGCATTTTGATGGTTCACAGAACAAAACAAGCTTTGCATTTGACTGTGATCAGAGGCCAGACTGCTTTCCTTCAGTATTTCAATAGTTAGCTTAGAATAACAAAGTCTATATTCAGGTGTTTGCCTCTTTTTTTTTTTTACCAAACTAACATTTTTTCCTTCATTGTTTTTAAAAAACCTCACCAGACACCAAAACCAAACAACACAGCACATCTGATTGTGATTAAAGGAGCAGTTAAAGGTTTGACATCTTTGCCTGCTATTGGGCACTACTATAGAGACATCACAGTTGCTTCTTCTCAAGGCAATAAATGTAATCTATGACAGGATGCAGATACAGGCACGTATCTAAAGAAAGACTGGGTGAAGTTTCACTGATCTGAAATTCTTCAACACGGTCCTGAGTTTAACCCACCCATATCTTTTTTCCTGTTTGGATTTTTACATCTTCTGTGAGGATGTGCAGTAGGGGGGTTGGAACTAGAGGAGCTGCAAGGGCTCTTCCAACCCAAACCATCCTCTGATCCTGTGGCAAGGGCCTTTTCACTTCCAGGAACTGTGGAATATTCTGGAACTACCTTAAATTTATGTTACAGTACTTGACCTTTTTGCATACTTAGCTCTTTCTTCCAGCCTTGCAACCATTTTCCTTTTTTGAATAGAGAACAAGTTGCCATAGTGGGGTGGAAGTACATGGTTTTTTATAAATTACTCATATTAATTGATCATAGCTGTTTTATTTCTTTCTTGAGTAAATGAACTTTTTGTAGTGCTTCAATACAAGATCTTCCTGACAAGTTTCATTTTATTCACAGACCTACCGACAGATTAGGCTAAACGAGTTGCTGAAAGAACATTCAAGTACAGCTAACATAATTGTCATGTAAGTAAACTATTGTGTTGTTACCCTAATTGATACAGGATTGAAATTTTAAATATAAATGTGTGTAAATACAGATCAAGAACAAGCCTGGCATTGCAGTATAGAAAGGAATTTCAGCGCTGACTGTATTTATTTATTAGAAGCGTGAAACTACTATACTGAGGAAAAAAAAAACATCCTTTGGAATTACATGCTTTTGCTGTGCTCCCTCCACATTTTTTGATAACCTGCACATTTTTAGTGCTGCCCAGGATTCTCAGGTTCTTTCTCCTCCTGTGAGCCACCTGTTCCCATCTTCTTCAGGTCCTTCCTTTCAGTTGTTTTTCTGTGGCATCCCTCTAGATAAAGTGGGATCATTACCCTGTTCACAGATTTTCATGCAGCTGCTTTTGGTGTAAACAAGCAGAATGCAGATCACAGGTTTTAAAATTTTAGAATCTCGAAGCATTTTCCCAGAGGTTGTCCTCAGCTGAGGAGGATTCTCCATGAAGCTGCCTGAATACAAAGTGATAACAGGCCAGAAGGGGTAAATAGATGTAAAGGCTTGTGATGCTTGGGATGGAAACTCTCAACTCATTAACTGAACTCTGAGAGAGCAGTAATAAAAAGATTAGGAAATTCTACTTTGTATCTACTTCTTTGCAGAGCCACAGATTTGTGTTTGTTGTGATCTGACCTGTTTTTCTGGCTGTTGAACGTTGTTTGCCTGGTGTCTTGCAGGAGTTTGCCTGTCGCTCGGAAAGGTGCAGTTTCTAGTGCTCTGTACATGGCCTGGTTAGAAGCCCTTTCTAAAGACCTGCCACCAATTCTCCTTGTTCGTGGGAATCATCAGAGTGTTCTCACCTTCTATTCCTAAGAGTACTGCACATGGCACAGCTGTGATGAAATGGTACTTCAGTGCCCAGGGGAGAGTGACTGACGTGGTCTATAGTTCATTAACATCACAAAGGCAAAAAGTGACTCTTCTTTCACTATTTCACTGACTTGAAAGCACACAAGGAAAGTCACTGTATTTCTAAAGTTGTGACATCTTCAGTTTTATTCTATATTTTCTGTAATTTAATCTTGCTTAATGGGGGAGGATTCCTTGTTAGACTGAAGAACAAGACAAGCTTTTTTGTTTGCTATTTGAATAGCAGCAATAAAATGTTGTATTTTTGATCAATGAAAGGATTATAGATTTATAAAAGCCTTTTAGCCTTGAGGTGCCTTCTGAAATTAACCAAATCTCACCCATACATCCTATTTTGTAAATTTATATAGAATGTCAAAATCTGCCTTCAACTAAGAGTTTAGATCAGACTTCCTTTAGTTTCTAGTCTCTTCCATATTACAATAAAAATGAATGCTGCTTTTCAGTCTTCCATTGAGCTATTAGTTCTTAGTACTGTATGTTTTCTATCGTCAGAAAGTTTTTGAGTTTTTTTATTATTATATCTGTTAGAATTAAAGGTGAGAATTGGGGCAGGTCAGTTGAACTAAAGCAGATCCCTGATGTTATTGTCAAGACTTGATTCTACTAAGTTTTGTAACAGTTAAAATAAAACTAGTTTTACTTGCAGAGAGGGTCATTTTCTCAGATTTGACAATGTGTACTACTTTGGCACTAGTGTGAGGCAGACAACTAACATCACTTACCTTGGCAGAGGATGCTGGTCAGTCTTAGCTGTACTATGAAACCCAATTTATCTTGCTGGCTGAGGCTTTTCATCTTACTACAAATTAGAAGAAAATAAAAAGACCTGTCCTAGTTCTTGGCCTGTTATGTTTTAGTGTCACTTTCAACTTATTTTTGAAACAAAACAACTTAAGGCTTGAATGGGGATAATATAAGCAATGTGATGCTATCTAACAGAAAACAGTAAACACTATGTGGAATTGTGCTATCCAATATGACATGTAAAAGCTGCAGTTCTCTTGCATTTTTCAACAAATGGTTAAAAGGACCACTAGTTATTAGGGGAGATGTTTTTAGGTCAATTCATTCAGTTGTCAGAAAATACATTTAGTCTTATTAAATAATACTCAGGTTTGGTTGTCTAGCAGTTTTGGTCTATTCCATACATCCTACTTTATACATTTTCTATGTTCACTGAAAAAACTGCCAGTCTTGTGTGCCCTTCCATTGTATATTTTGAAAACTTCATAATTTAATGTACTATGAACACCTGCAAAAGAAATTTCACTTGAGCCTTTGTATAAAGGTTAGTAATGTGAACTGTTTTTTAAATTCCTAATATATTTTGGATAGAAAGGATTGCCTAAAAACATTTCACAAGCTTTTGATATTAGCATTGGACATGCTACTGGATCAGTTTACCAGTGGGTGAGTGACTTTCATTTAAGGATGCACACAAAAGGTGTTTTGTGGGTTTGGGGGTTTTTTGTTTTGTTTTTATTTTATTTGGGTTTTTTTTTTGCTAAATACAGGATCAAATTGAAATGTAACTGTTCCTTTTGAAGGACAAAGCATAATCATTATGTGGCAAGATAGAGCTTCAACTTGTGATTAAAGATTAAAATATTCCACACTGTGCAGTATACACTGTTGTCAAGTTATTGGTAAACTGCAAAAAGTCTTTTGTTTGGGGGGTTTTTTTGGCTGTTTCTGTCAATTGGATTCGAGACTATTGAATCATTTCACTTTGAAAAACTTAAGAAAAACAAACATGCATGTCTTGCTGCTAAGTGTGAGATAACTGATGCCAGCATGAACCCAGCTTGTTATGGTAAACATTGTAAGACAAGACAGTTTGCAGTAAAAGTAGTGTTTCCTTCCAGGTGAGGGGGTGTGGATCAAGCTTACCAACATATCTATCACACAGATTTTACAGTGTTTTTTTAGGGCATAAGGTTGTCACATTGTGCATAGGGAATCATTGCCACATTTCTCGTTGTTTTGTGGGTAACACTCTTTTGAACAGACAGACAGTATGGCATGGACTTAGTGCTGCTATCTTAAAAAACAAACGTGCACAGGTACACTTATTTAAGAGGTTTATTTGCCCATTCAGGAAACCATTGCTTGTGATCTGTAACACAACACAGAAACCAAATGAAGTGTGTGTATACATGCATATATGTGTATAAAATTATATAAAATATATCTAAATATGCATATGGGGATAGTTAAGGTAATGTCTGTGAACTTAAGATAGGATGCTTTTCACATGCACTCTCAGGAGTCCACTAATACTAGGCAGGAGGGCAAGTTTCAAGAGTATTTGCTCACCAAAATTTGGGCAGTTCATGGTAATTACCTGCAACAGAGGTCAGTTAGTGGCAGCCATTCCAACTTCTGCTTTGATTTTGACGCCAAATTTCCTTGTGTTCCACTCATCATTAATTACGTGGGAAATGAAATCACATGGCAACTCATGCCTTCTTTAGATTAGGTTCCTTTGTATGGGTTTAGAAAGACAGCAGTAGCTGGCAAAAATCAATTATTTATTTGTTCACTTGTATTTAGGTTTCCTTTTACATACATTCTTTTTATATGCTTTTTTCTGACATTGCATATTTAAAAAATAACTGAAAATAATTTAAAGATTTGAGCGTTCAGTGGGTCGTGGCCCACTTGGTTTGAAGATGTAAGATTTGACACTGTACTGTAACTGTCACACACAAATGCTTTTCTAATGTTTTAACGTTAATTATTGCAGTTAAAACTTTGTACCAGGGGGATGTCACTGCAATAAAAGGAAGTGAATTCAATACAACTGTCTTGTCTAACAAAGCCTTATTTTTCTTTGGTGGTGGGAGGGAATAAAATCCGTAATTAAACAGATTAATGCTGAATACTGTCCCTGAAATGTGACTGTGCTTATTGTGTGCATCTGATAATTACCTTTACAGTCAAATTTGTAGAGTACCAGTAGAACTTTAAACAGCTCATGTGTCTGGTATAAGAACACAAGTGTGTTGGTTTTCCTGAGAGGAGTGTTTGCCTCTGCTGGGTTAGGGAGACAGCAGTGGTGGCATAATAAACCTTGTTTCACCCTCAAAAATTTGTCATGACTTGCCAGACAACACAGACCCATCCTCAGCACTTGGTGTGTTTAAGCTGGAACACTGTATCTGAAAATCTGCTCCAATTTGTTTTGACTCTGAATACAGTGAAGGACTGTTTACCTCCTGTTTCTCCCTTAAAATAGTTCCCTAATGGGACATGAGGAAATATGTTGGGAAAATAACTTGTAAGAATTTTGCAAAGTTGCTTCTAAACCAAGACATGTTTGGCTTTAACTTCATTAATGTACAATCAGCTAAAAACTGGTTGAAAAATCAGAGTTTAAAAGCATGATGATAAGAAAGGGCAAGTTCTTTTCTCACATTAATATCATACTTAAAAACACTGAATAATTTTTTAAATAAATCAGTTTTGGTGTTCAATCTCTGCTAAATTCAGAGCTCCACTGTGTATCCATTGTTAATCGTGTTTAGATTGAGGTCTTTAGGGTGAGGTGTGGAGGCCACTGGAAAGGGAAAGTTAAAAGTACACTGCCAGTTCCTATGGCATTGACTGACCTGTTTTATTCTGTAAAGAGGCAGAGGAGAAGGTATGTAACAGTTTTTTCTAGAGCTCCTGTTTGCTGGAGAAGTGTTTGACCTAAATAATGAAGCCAGCATTTGTTGAATTCATAGGTAAGAGACCAGGTACACATGCAGACCCTGCTGACTTCTTACATCCCCATTCCTACTGAATTGAGAATGAGGAAAAGCAACCTGAGAACAGTTTCTTTGTCATGCTGCCCACTGTCTCTGCCAGAAAACACTGGCCTTGTAGCTCCAGGAATCTCCACCCTGTCCTCTGCCAGCCTGCCTGCTCCTGTGAGCGGGGTTGAACCACACAGGGTGGAAAGAAGACCATTCAGGGTTTAAACTGTCAGGCTGAATTAAACTTTTTAACCATCCTCCTCCAAACTGCCCTGTCCCATGCCCTTTGCAGTCCCCTTGCCCCCTGTCCATGGGAACCCAGTGGAACAGCATCTGGATGCGAGAGAAGTGCCTCACAATCCTGGTCCCACACTGGGGACCTGGGGAAGACTGACCCTGGCGAGCTGTAGCCAGAACAAATTTCATAGTGAGGTTCTGGTAGCTCATCCTCATAGTCCCTCAGTCCTGTGCACAGTAATAATAGCAAAATCCTGCCAATACAACATTAGTGAAGGAAATACTATCCCCTTAGTTTTCTAGGAGTTCAAAGTAAAAGAGTATCACCAGGTGGCACTGCTGTCTCTCAACATTTCAGGTGATGCCTGAAACTGCACTGTCAAATACATTCTTCTGTTGGTTTTGTGGACTAATTGACTGAATACTTTGAATAAACAACACATTTAAGCATGATAATATTCTTTTCCATTAATTTTTTTTTCATAATTTTGACTGTGGATTGGAGAAAAATCTAATATTAATTCCACTGACCCATGGGAAGAATACTCTGGTTGTTCCAGAGAGGTGCAAGGAATCCACAGCCAGATGCTGCCTGTTGAGATCAAACAGCCTTTGTACCACCAAGTAACCACCTTTTCATAACACCCTGTGGGATGCTCTTCTCAGTGGCTATTCCCAGCTGTGCTAACCTTGGAGAGCAGAAGGAGAAATGCTTCAGACAAAGAAGAGACATTAGAAAACAAAACAAATGGGCATGTCCCATCTGATTTCAGAGTGATATGTAACATTCCAACAAGGTATTTTTGCTGCATAAGTAGCAAGACAAGTATCTGCCACCTTCTACAAGTACAAAGGTAGAAGCTGGGCAACAAAAACTGTCATCCTGGAATATTCAGGTATGGCTGTTTAATGTACTAGAGGAAACTGAATAGAGTAGCACTAGGCATTTTCAAATTTATTAAGCCTGAATATAACTTCATCACTCTGTTGAAGTGTATTACAACTACTAAATCTTGGAACGTCACTCTGCAATTAAATTTGTCTGTGCAGAACAGATGGTAAAATGCAGTCACAAGCAAAGGATTTCCACAGGCTCTGGCTGAAAATTAGAGAGCTGGGATTAGCCTTGAAATATCCTCACTCCCAGCTCATTAAAGTTACTTTTTTTTTTCAGATCAAGCTGCCTGGCTGGGTGGTTTAACCACAGTGCTCCAAATTATAGGGACTCTTGGACCTTGTACTGTTGTTACTGATGACACAGATCAACATTCAGAGCAGTAGTAAAAAAAAACAAACAAGCTTACATAAAGCAAGGGATGGGATACATACACAAAAGAATATGCCAGATAGTCCAGTGTGTTTTATAAACTTAGGGGTCAATTTCATGGGAATCATCTCCAATCAACAGTGGGGAGTAAAGGAAAATGGAACCAAACCAGATGTGAAGTGCAAAAATGGGACACAAAATTTAAACATTGCTGCTTCTGGGTTAAGCACAGGTGACCCAGGAATTGTGGCACGTCAAAGCACAGTGGCTGCCAAGGGGAGCAAATGGCACTACAGAGTCAACCAAGGACAGTCATTCACAGTATTAACACCTGAAATCAAGGCTAACCACAAAACAGTGTGAGCTTCCACACAGGATCTTGGCTAACCTCACACAGGTTTCATTTTACAGAGCATTGTTAATTTTAAGAGTCTTTGTTCTCATTAAAATCTTCTCTGCATACTTCAATTAGTAGTAGTAGTGATTCAGGCACAATGGGATTTATTGGGGAAGCTCAACCCTTGGTAAATACCTACCAAACCTTGCTGAGCTCTCTTTTATTCATGTTATTTTTATTTTAATTGTATTGCAGGGATTGGAGTTGCTGCTTTCATGTTCTTGCCATGTTTGTATGTTCCCAGCTGAGACTTGGAACTGTGAATCATTCCAGCAGTTTGGAAAAAAAAAAGAAAATAAATTATGATTTCTTGCCAAATCTGGGAACTGAGCATCCTTTCTTGCCAGAAAGCAGATCTGACTTTTTCCATTCTATACTACTGGCCAACCCTGAAACACTTGACTCGTCGTAGGAAACTCATTCTGTCCCAGACACAAAACGTTCCAGTGTTAATTTATTGTTTGGAGCCTGTCTTTGCAAATATATGCATGTGCCATCACTCCAAATGCATCACAGTCAAGAAATTTTCACTTTCCCAGGATTAGGGAAGGTTAGTAATAAAAACCATCTTCCCCTACTGTAGCTTTGTAGTTCTGTCCCTGTTCTGGCAGTAATTAACCATATTCTATGGCAGCATTTTATGCCAGAAAATTACTCAGTGACAGATTTGGAATTCAGATCAAACTCTGTTTTCTAGGTTTTGCTGCGAATATTAGTAATATTTCCTTTAATGGGAAAAACTTTAAAATTAATTCTTTGTAAGTACTTTAAAATTACCCTTTAGAATTAAAATGATTCTTTGTAATCTGCTTTAAAACACGAATTATCCCTGTGTTGTGGGATAATTAAATGTTACTGATAGGAAAAAATCAAATACATAAAATAGCTTTTTCCTTTAGTCCCAAAGCATAATACTTCCCAAGTCTAAGTAAAAGCAGGAAAAGATATCATGTAGGTTCACTGCCTTCACTGCAATGTATGTACAGATATTTGAAATTGGCCTATGCAATATGGATCTTCAAGAAATGACAATGTTCTTCCTAAGGCTTAAGATTTTCATTATGGCAGAAGTAAAGTTGGGCCTGGTCAGGTCACACATCATTTAATAGGGGTTTGGAGTTTGTATTCCTTGTCCTCTAGTTTCCTTCTTAAATTTTGTTTGTTTTCATAATAAACCATTTAGTTATGGAATATTTAATATTACTTATTATTGCTTGCATCATTGAAAACTTTTTGGATTTGGCAGCTTGTGTGGACCGTATTCTGGATTCTGCTTCCTCTTGCTTTTTAACAAATCTTGGTTTCTGTCTTGCTCCCTTCAGAATATTTGGGTTTGGTTGCTCTCACAACGAGTTTGTTTGAGGTAGACTGCATTCTACATTTGAATTCATAGTTCTGTTTTATGTTACTACAGTAGCAAGTGACAAAACTTCTGTATTTATGAGGACTGGTGGTGGGTGTTCTGCCTTTAGAGGTGAGGCTTCTAAATGTTATGGAGAAAAATAAAGGAGAAGATGTGACACTGGGAAACTGAGAGGCAATTTTAAAAAAATAATGACTGAAAGTGAAACACTAAGAAAATAAATGTCATTAATTAGGTAGCAACACTAAACGAAAGCAAAACTAAGAAGTGTTCCTAACAAGGAACAAGGTTATTTCACAAACAAAAAAGAAATAAAAAACACCAACAGCTACAACAACAACAAAAAAAGAAAAAACCCAACCAACCAAAAAATATTAAGTGATACTGTTGTTAGTGTGAAGAGAAAAAAGGACTGTGAAAATTAAGAGAGGTTTCTACTCATGTATATAAAACATTTCCATTATATTCATTTTGGAAAGTATTGTCTGAACAAGAGTGAGAAGTAGATACGGCGCTGTGACTCACATTTTTGCCGTGGATAAACAGATATGACCCAATTTTCTGTCTGTGTTTACCTGGAAACTTCAGAAACATTTAGAAAGTACTGGTTTCCACAAAGGAAGCATTTGATGGGTTTGTGTTGTTTGTTTTTATTAATGATACACGTTTGATGCTCTTTTCGTCTTATCTCTTATTGGCTTTTTGTCTTGTCAGTAGCAATGTTTTCATGGGTGTTTAATGTAACTGTAGTGGAGCAAGAGCTTTTCAATACTTTGCTGGTGCTCAATCTGAGATTTGGTTACTGTGGTTTGTTTTCCTTGGGTGTTTCCTCTGGAGTCTGCTTTCCTTGGGAACGCATCTCCTGATGAAGGGTAGCTCAGTTTTCCTTTCACTGGAAGTAGCTGGGGGACATCTCGGAGTAGGCAGGCCCTCAAGCAGAAGAACCTGTTCAGCCCATTTGATCACATTCTGTTCAGTTTTGTGTGGATCCAGAAGGAAAAAAAGGCTCATCCACAGTTTGCTCCATATTCCACAAGCTTTTGTGTTTTGAAGTGGGTGTGTTTATAAAATTTACATCTTGTTCTCAGCTGCTGAAAAATTACTTATAAAGATATAATTTATCTTCAAACAGTCGTCTTATACTTTCACCCGTGGCTTTAAAACTGGATTCCAGGACAGCTTAGCCAAAAAACAGCTGTTTTGAGAGTGAATGGATCTCATTGCTCTGTGGGATGCTTAGAAATAGCATTTCTTTGCATCATGTGGTAAGCAAGCAAAGGAATTTCAATCCATTTAGTGAACAGCATGCCTGGTATACTTGGTATTTTCCATGGAGTGATATTAATAGATGAGCTATATTAGGAGCCATCCCAATGAAGCTCAGCTCTGATTCAAGAGCAGCTATTTAAGACCATCACTCTGTGCTAGGTCAGTGCAAAAGTAGTACACTTTGTAAAGATTTCACGGAGTTTTAGGCATGCTGAAATAAAAGCCTAAAATACTGTGCATGCCCAAGAATTCAATGAATGATTCAGGAAAGTGCTTTTCTACAGAGTTCAGAGAGCTATTGAGGAACACAATGCACTTCCCAGAGGTGAAGCTGCTGTTGATAGAACTGTCTGGTGTTTTATTCTTTCTGATCAAGATTGAGAGTTACAGAGCTGAGTTATCTCAGTAACTGGGTTTGGCCTTAAAAATACTGCACTTGGTTTTTTTGTTTTTAATTTATCTAAGCTCTGGGCACCAATTGATAAATTTAATCACAGGCATTTCAAGCTGAGTCATGATTCGTTAACTACCAATTTTCAGTCTCTCAGTTGTGTATTTGAAACAATGCCATGAAAATAAGGCATCCAGCAATGCTGTGCCAAGTAACAGCTGTCATCTTACAGATGAAAATGTGAAATACTGACACAGAAATTGTGAAGTTAGTGTTTGCATAATTCATGAGTAATTCAGATGGGGTAAAAGCAGAACTCTCCGACTGCCAGGTGGTGTGAGATTGCAGACTTCACTCTAGACCAGAAGTTGAAGATTGTGGTTGTCCATAAAACCAGGACCTGGAAAGATGTGCAGCTTGGATGTTGAGGATGCAAGAGCAAGGTAGGGCAGTGCTGAATCAGTGAGGTTTGAGAGGGAGACTGGTGCTGGCATTGTAATCTACATTTGGACAGATCAAGCATAAAATATGAAGGCTATACAATTTTAAAAGTCTGTAATAGGTAGGAACACTTGAATTTCTGAGTTCATCTCAGAATTCCCAAATCTGATCACTTGGTGGGTTGATTGTGCATACACCCAAGGAAAAATAGGTGCACAAAATCATGGTATAAATTTCCTATCCCATTAAAGGATGTGTTATATTTGTACTAAACAATTTTTTCTCCTTGATGTTAAATCTTTACAGGCAACTCAGGCTGTAAATTCATTTGTGCCTGTCAATGTTGTGTGGGAGCTGATTTCAAATATTTTGTATAACTCAGATGCTCAAAACTGTCTTCATTTCTGATTTTTAGGAACTCATAGCTTTCAAAAATGAGTGGGGAAGAGCAGCTTGAATTTTAACCTTCAGGCTGAACTACTTGGCAGGGTTTCTATTAAATTGGTAAGTTTTTAGTCAGTTACTTGCCCACTTTCAGTCTTCTGCTGGATGACTCTACTGGAACAGAAAAAAACCCAACAATGCAACCTGTGACTTTGGGTGTTATGGTTGATCTCTGTGTGTTGAGTTTTATCTTAAAGTTGATCTTTTTTAAAAATAATTTGAATGTGAACTTAAAGGTTGTGGTCTGGTAGTTATTTGATATCCCTTCCATCCTAAAGGGATCTATCTCCACATGAAGAACAGTAAGCATAAAGATATGATAATTAGTTTACAAAATTCAGAGATGCCCTTGTATTTGCATCACTTGGATATATAATGGAGCTTTTTTTTGCTAAATAAGTAAAATGGGTTTGGATCCTGTCTTTTTGAATCATATATCTGTTCTTTGGCTTCAAAACCACAAACCCAGCCTGGAGAACACACTTGATGTTCAGCTGTCAGTTTAGTGGTCTGGCCTAAAATTTAAAGTAGTTACAAAATTCGAGTGTACCAGTAATTGATTAGTCATTGCACAGACAAGGGAATGTCTGTCTAGCTATGTGCATATATATGTTCTTAGTTATATTTTGGAATGTATTCTTTTTTTGGCGGCTTCTTAGTAGTCTTGCCCAAGGGGAAACCTTAGTGTCATCTGACAGGAGTTTGTTGAGTTTTCATGATGCAAGAAATGCTACAGGATGAACCATAGAAATACCAGGTATTTCTGTAAGTATATGAGCAGCACAGAAATACCAGAATTGGATAAAACTTCAGTACTATAGTATTATTAACAGTAAAAAGACAAATGATATGTTACTATTAATTGAAACTTAATAAAAGTGTAGCATATGTACTTTTTGTAAGAACATCTTTAGACCTTGGATTTCAAAATAAACAACAAAACCTTTCCTTTTCCTTTTCCTTTTCCTTTTCCTTTTCCTTTTCCTTTTCCTTTTCCTTTTCCTTTTCCTTTTCCTTTT
>JAOXXN010000482.1:284260-294327 GCA_026770055.1 Myrmophylax atrothorax
TGGAGGGCTAATTCTGCTGGTTCAGACTGATTTTTTCTTATTTTATACTCAGAATTGAAAGAGTATCATTAAACCGAGCATTTCTCATCTTAACTTGGTGCTAAATCCAATGTGTCCAATTTCCCTTTCTCTGGCTATTACCACTGTGAAAAAAACATACAGTCAGTACTGGCTATTAATTAAAAACAATTTCCAGTTTAACTCTGAATAGAATAAAAGCTTATGTCTTCATGGAAAACTTGAATACTTTAGGGGAAGATAAAAAAAGGCATTTTTTGCATTGTTTGAGTGTGTACCTAATGAAGGGCATTCAAGGAAGCAACTGCCAGCAAGCAGAAGTACCTTTATTGGTGGTGTTGACAGAATTCTGCTGCTCAGGTGGGTTGGAGATTTTACACTCCTACTCTTCAGTGTATGCAGATTTTTTAGAGCTGAGTTACAAAACTTGTATTATTGTAATGGTCCTTCAGCACTCTGCAAGACCAGCCTACCTGAACCTAATTTATGGCAGACTGAGAGAGGCAGTTTTAACTTTGAAAGGTCATTTTAACTCTCGTGTTTCAGCTCTGTCATGGTCGAGAAACTAAAAGTCAGCAAATGTTACATGAGCTTAAATATGAGTGAAGAAGTGTTTGAGCCATAACACCTTTTTTAACTGCTCTGAATCTTTCAGATCTAGTATTAGATTTCTTATCTTGTGTAAAGAATACAGATATTTCAAAGAACTAACCCAAAATAAGCTTTATTGCATAAATGTGCTGTCTTACTTATACAGACCTTCAAGAAAAACATTTTTTTCTTACGACATTTGATTAAAAATGTACAAAGTTTCTTTTTCTTTTCAAAATCCCCAAACTCAACAGAAGAAAAGAAAAATCACTGAGTTTAACTTCATATAATCTTTGGTCAGCACTTACATGAGACTGAAACAATTCTGGAATCAGCATGTGCTTTGGCTATTTTCACATATGAGATTATGTTACATGACTTAATTACAGGTACCAGCTGTCAAAAAAAGAGCACCATTGAGACCTAAACTTAACACATAATGGTACAAAACTTAAAACAAAAGAAGAAATTACTACAGTAAACTAAAACTCCACTCATGGTACAATCATCTTTCTTACAAAACAAGCTATGATAAAATGAGGCATATGGTTTATAACTACAGCATTAATGAAATTTCTAACAAATGAACTTCAAACCCACATTTTGGTCTGTGCTGTGTAATTAGTTTGCACACCTGGCAGTCCTGAAATAGCTCTCAGGTTTTAGCAAATGCACCATTAATTCCAGCCAGCACCAAACGGTACCAAACATGGTGTGTTCCCTTCAGAGGGACATTCTCTTCAGCTGCCTGCGGTAATGCAAGTTTTTAGAGCACCCTTTCTGAGAATGAGGTGTGTTTGCTTGTGTGGCTCTTTGAGGTCACTGGAGGGAAGTACAGTACAATTTGGTTCTGCAGTTCTAATGGTATTAAAAACAGTCAAGGTATTTTGCTACAGGGGTTGTGCCTCTTCCATTATTTGCTGTGGCTGATGTGAAACATGATCTCAGCAGAGAATGATAGTGTAAAACTTGTCCTCTATGACTCTCTTGAATTATTCCCTTTTCTTTTTTTAAATTATTTTAAATACTCAGTTTTGCAAGAGCACTTTAGAATATCCAGAAGATGTACTATGGTGATCCTTCAGCTCTGATACATTTTAAAAATTATTTATGTATTATTTGGATGACTGGCCCAAAACCAAAACATATTTCAAATCTGTTTTTTTTTAACAAAGTACCTCTAAAATGTTATAGTTCAAATTTACAAATCTAAAGAAAACCAAGCAATTTTCCCTTTTTGTTTACATAATTTGTTATTTTCTCCATATATTACTGCATTAAAAATAAATAAATTTCTATATTTTTTTTATTAGGAACTATAGCAAAATACCCAAAGTGTTACAGACTGCTAACAGGAAAAAACAAAAAAAAGCTCACATTTTTGTGCCATTTAGTTGCCATTATTATGACTTTTTCAATTTTAGCTTTTTAATATACTTTAAACTGAGGTTATATAGAAGATACAGTAACCATGATTGCCCTTGTAATAGAAGGTTTGGCAGTGGCAGAGCTTGAGTTACCCTCCTGAATGGGTGGTTCTGCAGTCTTGGCAGGATGGGAGGAAAGGGCTCTTCCTCCCCCAGAATTCAGTGGCTTTTTCAAAACCTTTGAAGAGCAGATATTCTCAGGTGAGTATAAGTGACTGAAGGACTGGACTCAGCCTGGAATGTGGCTAATAGAGGTCTATCCACAGCCTCATCCTGAGTGCCTCCCCGAGCTCTCCCAGCAGGTAATTGTCCTCATTGCTGTCTGCCAGTTTCTTGAGCTCCTTCCTCTTATAGAGGGCAATGCTAGTGATTTCCAGTGTGTGAATTCCAGGCACTGCCTTCTTCTTCGCTGTGTGCAAGTAACTCAGCCCATCCCTCTGATGGATCCTGAAGATCCCATCCTCGTTACCACGGGAGATGACATAGCGCACGTGGTGGGTGAGGGGCTGGATGGCTGGCATGACTTCCAGGATGTGCTCCTTGTGGTCCAGCCTGGAAATGTTGACCCTCATCCTCAAAGGACTATCTATGTCCAGACTTCCCAAATTAATCTGCTCGACCTGTAGGAAAGGAGGAAAGAATGTTTGGAGCAGGAGGGAAACAGACACTGACTTGCATTGGGGGAGGGATAATATGTGATAATTAGCACTTTCTGCATTTGTCAAAATCTACCCCTGAAAGAAGCAACTGTAAATCCTTTCCACCTGGGAGAACTGCTTGATTCTACATAGCACGTCCTGTAAACCTCTAAGGCTTTCCACATGGGTTTAACAGGATGAATAACAGGAGGCTCTGATTTCAGATTATTTTGAGAGTCCGTTTAACTTCATGGTTGCAAAGAATCCGTGTAATGAAGAGACCTATGTTTACTACTGCAGTAAAGACTGTACACGAGGCACAGCTTTGCTTTTATGACCCACTTCACATTCCTGAAACATGTAACACAGCACTGAGGGAATTCCCTGAAACTTGCCCTGAGAATTCCCTGAAACTGTTTTAATGAGTCCTGCCTTCTAAAAACAAGCAGGCTCAGCATTTGGTGATGAGGAGGTGCCATTTATGAAGAAAAACAAAGTTTAGGAGAGAACTGGTGCACTGTCAGCCCAGCCTGTCACACTGTGCAGTTACATCCTATCTGGACCACTGAAGGGAGTGTGGGGCACTGTTTTTCTGGGAAATCATTCAAATATTCTTTTTTAATTTGAGCTTCAGTACAGTTATGCTGCAGGTGTGAATGTGCCCAGAGGTGTGAGCTGTGAACACACTGCGGTCCTAGGAAGGCCATCTGAGAACCAGCAGCTTTTGAAAGTGCTTCTGCAAAAATCACACGTGGGTAAAAACTATGTGTTCCAATATGTAATGCAATCCAAAACATATGGTGAAAACAAGGAAAACTTGTGGACAGGAGCAGGCACTGCAGTGTTTTAAATCCTGCATCCACAGATATCAATGGTGGTAAGAGTTTTTCCTTTTTCAGATGGTTTTATGGATGTGAAATCTGTCACTTTTACCACCCAAGCACAAGGCACTGACAAGGTTAATGCTATTAAAAAAGTGCAGTAACAAGATGTAACAATTATGAACTAGATGTGAAATTAACTGTGCGACAGAAAAAATGCTTTTTACAACAGCCATGAATTTAATATAAGTAGTGGGTTGACTACAGAATTCAGACTAGAATTCAGGTTCAGTGGGAGTGGCTGGTAGGGAGGGACAAGGGATGGCTGTAGGAAGTTTGGATAAGTGTGGGGAAATCAAACACTTAGATTTTAAGTGCCTTTAGAGCAGAAACTACGGGATGACTGACTTCTTTTGGAACTTTGCCAACAGAACTGGCTTTGATGGCATCATGCAAAGTAGTGTGTACTGAGGCTGGAGCACCTGGATTGTTTTATGGCCTTACCCTTTCAGAAAGCAGACTTGTTTCCACATCCTTTCACACCCTACCACTTCAGTTGAGGGTTTGCATTTTGCCTGTGTGCATTATAGAGCTCTTTACTACTGAAGGAAAACCTCTCTCTGTTCCCCACCTCCAAACTTAGTTAGTCTCCAATTATTACAGATTTCAAGACCAGAGCTACAAGACAAGAGCCACAATTCAGCTGAGAGATATACAGGTACACTCTTCTAACATTTGAAAAAAGAAGTATCTAGAAGGTGTAAATAGTAGTTCTGTCCTTTCATGAATATCCCATAACTTATATTTAAAAGCCCACAAAATGCAGCAAGAAGAACATTAAGTCTGAAGAGTAATTCTCTAATACCCTCAGCAATTCTGCAAATATTGGAATTTAGTGTATCAGCCACATCATGGACTATAGTTCCACACAACTGTGAACAAGCATGGAACAGACACCAAGACTGAAATGATCTCCTAGAAGGTCTGTTTAGCTGTCCCAGACCACAAATGCTGACCAGTCTTCTCCTGACAGCAGAACAGGCTGCAGACATGACCAGTTTTCTGATCATTATAGGAAAATTATTTCCCTGAACGTATTCTGAGGAACCAGACTGCATCACACTACAATGAACCTTGACAAGCTTTAAAAATTTCATCCATTCATAGTTGTTGATGTGCTTCTCATTGTCATGTTATTGCTGCCAACAGAGCCCAGGTGAGGCAGTGGAATAAATATAAATAAATTCACCTCTGAATGTGGCCTGCTAAAAAATACCCTCTATTACTGACACTGTTGATTTCATATCTCTGAAAATATCTGAAAATTAAAGTACATTATAGTGCTTATTCCTCCCAGTACATACAGTGTCATTAGCACTTCTCTTCCTCCTGTTGTCTTTTCTGGAATAGCCATTGATTTTGCACTCATAACATGCTTCAGGGGACAAAGCATTCTCCTCATCATCATCTCCATCCAGTGGAGGGTATTGGCCTTTGTTAAATCCCATCCCTGAGACACAATGCCTGTTGAATAAAAATATCTGTTTTAGTCACTCCTTGCAGTTTCATGAACTGTCCTGTTAAATGGGAAGTGAATGTATGTAGTTTGTACCACAGTGTCTGTATCCCCTTCCTCTCCCTTCACTCAGCAGGTCTGTGTATTAATTTCCTTCACACTAGTGTGGCATATTGAATGAAATACAACCACTGGCTGAAGGCTTGTAAGGCTTTTCTAATTTTTGTGTGCAAGTTCTATGAAGAAGCAGAAAAAAGCCAACCTGCCCTTGCCTGGGGAAGTACAGAATTTACCCACTGTCATGCACCAGCACAACACTGGTTTGTGTTTAATGTTCTGGCTTGATCAGTGTTACTTAAAACCCTTAATTGTCTCAGTAGAGGTCGTACCTATCCTCATGCAGTACCAGTACCCACTGAGCAGGTTTGTGAAGGAGTTCTGGGGGAGAAAGAACTCTTCATTTAATGTTCCTAGATTTAAAATTAATGTCATGTTGCATGTACAGATATGTATTTTTTTGTTCCTAGCTTCTGGATATTGTGTGCAAAAGTAGAAAGGAGCAGAAAGGACTTAGTATCTTGTCCTTCGTTTGCACCTTTGCTCCTCAGACCAGCCCTCCTCAATGAGTCTTCGGCAAATGACTGTGTGAGGATACTCACCCTTGTCCAACCCTGTAATAGCCAGGTGGACAGCCACAAAGATAACCTCCTTCAGTGTTGGAACAACCATAATTGCAGGGGTTCTTGGCAGAAGAACACTCGTTCACATCATGGCATGCACTGGAGAACTGGTCGTACGAAAATCCAGATGGGCAGGCACACTTGTAACTTCCAAGAGTGTTGTAGCAAGAAGCAGAGCCACATGTGTTAGGATTGGAACATTCATTTTCATCTGGTGAGCAAACAAAAGTATATATGTGGTATCTTCTAATCTGACAGACATCAGGCAAGCATGGTGTAGCTCAGAAATTAGAGCATCTTCAAGTCCTAAGGCTCTGCTACACCACTGACCTCACTACCCCACAGAACTTGTTTTTTCAAGAAAAAGTACATTGGCAAATGTACCCTGTCCCCAAATTCATGTATCTGGGCTGAAAAGGGAATTTAGGATACTGTTAATCTTATATTCACTCAATGTTCACCCTCCCTTCAATGTGTTTTGCTCAGGGGTCCTGTTTCCCCTCGCAGGGTAGACAGAAGTGTAACACCTTCCCACACAAGGTCCACAGAGGGGAAATGAGCTGGAACCCCAGCCATGGTGGTGCTCCTGGGCACCTACTGATGGGGAGAAGTTTGCACATACTTGCAGTGAAACCTGCAGGTTCTGTGAAGGGAAAGCCACTCTAAGTAACCAAATCAATTAAAGAGAAAATAAAAAGTATCACCTTCACCTCGTGGGTTTTAAGATACAGACAAGATGACACCTCCAGTGAGGGTGACTTGATTTGGTTTCAGAGAAAAAAAAAGCAGAGAGATTATTTGAAGACTACAATATTCAGCAACCATAGCTGGTTTGGGGTTTTATGAGAGCTGTTTGTTGTGTGTTCTGTCACTCTCACCCCAGCTCTTTGCTTTCTTTGATGTAAAGCAGTAATAATTCAGGAGTGACAATGGTGGTTGGGACTCCAGAAAAATTGCCTGGTGTGCTACTTAATGTAAAATGGGTAGAATAAATTAATTTGTATGTGTAGGATCAGGGCAGTAATATCAGCCTATATGAAATGTATGGCAGTGCTGATATCCTCTGATTATGAAACCATTGACAGAGAACCATGTAAGCAAACTGAAAAGGTAAATATGCTGTTCTGGTCTTTGTGAACAGAAAAGGATGAAGTTCTTTCAGAATGTATTGGTTTTCATGAAAAAAAAATCCCACATTTCATTGGGTATGGGATTTAGCTTAGTTCGTGAAACACAGAAAATAAATGATGGATTGAATGAGATAAAACTACAACAAAACTCCAGAGAGTTTTAATTTGTCCCTGTTTCCTGCATAAATAACTACTGTTAACCTTCATAGTGTATTTTGGAAGTAGGGAACTCTTAATGGCTTTTGGATATTTTCCTCACCATTCACTGTGGATGCTATTCTGTAGTATTCTCAAATTGCTAATAATGGCAATTCTTACTAATGAAAGGTATGGGGTTTAATTTTTTTTTTCCCACCAGCATATTGACGAAGATGCATTCAGGAATTCAATTAACATCCTCCACCCTTCTAAGATGGGCATTTTCCCTAGAACAGTCATAATTTAGGCCTAACCAGGAAAGCCCCTTGTCACTCAGAGTTTCAACAGGGCAAGTGTGTTTTGATGTTACCTCCTGCCACTTATTTATGTTGAGAGCAGCAAATGTATGGAAGGAGGACAAGAGAAATAAAAGAGATTATTTTTTGCATACCCTTTGTACTGTCCATTCCTTGTCCTTGCCTGGTGTTGTCACTATAATCTCTATGATACCTTTGCTGTTTAAATACATTTTGTGCTGTTTGTTCCCTTACCAACACATTGATTCCACTGGTAATGCTGAATGTATCCCTGTGGGCATCCACATCTGTATCCACCCAGGATGTTCTGACACCCGTGCTGGCACCTGTGGTTTCCATCACATTCATCCACATCTGCGTGATCAGGAGAGAAGCAGAACGTGAAAGAGCACATGATTACACACATCGCCAAACCACATTACTCACTGGGGTCATAATCACTGGAACACCAGTGCTTTTTTTTACCTCAGTTAATCCATCATATTTCAGAAACTGTGGTAGTCCACTGAGGCTCCCAATAACTGGGAAAAGGGTAACATAAACCTTATTTTTAGAAGGTGGAAAAAAGGAAGATCCTGGGGAACTACAGGCCAGGCAATCTCACCTCTATCCTCAGCAAAATCATGGGGAAGATCCTTCTGAAAACTATGTTAAGGTACATGGAAAATAAGGAGGTGACTGGTGACAGCCAGCATGGCACCTTTGGAACTTTACTGAGAGCTCTTTAGCCTTTACATTACTCAGACTTGGAGAAGAAACAGTATTCTTGGTAACTCCACATGTTGTTGCTTTGATATCATGTTTAGAATTTGATTTTTTTTTTTAATTTCAGTTTCAAACCAACTACCTTGGGCTAAGCTTTAATTTCCTGGAACATACTGAAGAGTTGAGATGCAAGTTTGGATGCCTTTGCAACTGAAAATAAGAAGCCATCTAAAAAGTCTCTGGGGTAAGTGCTAATAAAGGAGAAAGTCCCAAAATGTAAGGTTCCCCAAAATATAAAAATACAGAAATCTGTGTGTTTGCTTCAAGAAATTAAGTAGACTGTAAGCAATCTAAATTTGTTGGGTACAGTATGCCATTCCAGTAGAAAACACAAAAATCAAGCATGGTGTCACAGATTGTATGTTACTTTCCAGTTGTCCACAGTTGGAAACAAATTTAGTGGAATTGTGATGTCCCAGAGCCTGAGGTGCAGAAAACCATTGTGCCAGGAACTGAAAGATGTCATTTTTATCAGTAATGCCATGTAGAGCAGTTTTGATGTGCTAGTTGTTTACATATCTTGCTGATGCTTTGATATACCTAATTCTTGTGCTTTATAGGCACACAAAGGTGTAGGTACTTCATAAGGAATCTGTCAGGAGATAAATCTTTCTGAAACTCCTAGCTGCATTATCCTACACTGCTATTCTAGAAATAGGCTCTAAATATAAATTCCTGTTTTAAATGCTGTATCAGAGTTGCTGCCATTTTGAGATGTCAAAACTTTGTTAATGTATAGCCCTGCATTTCTAATTCTCAGCAGCCAGATGGCCCAGTACTGCCTTTTATTTTCTTCTTTGCTCCATATCTGAGGCCCACTGAGGAGTCTGGGGATCTCAAACAGTGATTTCCTGACTGGGGCTCCCCTTTGGGCCAATAGAGGGAGAGGGAGCTCATCAATATAATTTGCATTTTAACTGAATTTGATTACTCTTCTGAAAATAGTGAATTAGCCTTTCGAATATGTGCTTCTGTATTAGGGGACCTAGAGTACAGAACTTAGAATCTAATCTTAGATATCCTCAGGTGGATAATTACACATTTAGCTGAAACAAAAATTGTAGAGAGATTCTCTTTAGATGTATAAAGATGAAAACGAAAAAAAAAACCCAACCCTACCAGACTTCTAGGTGCATAAGCCTATGTGAGACTGAAATGGCAGGCTGAAAACAATTGTTCAAGAGTGTGGCTAAGAAGTCACTTTTTATTCTAATTTGTGTAAGAATTACTCAGGCAGTGTATTCTTACATCATGCTTAAAAGTACTCAAAAGCTTTCCAATTACTTTTTGATAATTATTTTCACTACGGCTGGTGCTCTGCCTTTGACATCAAATGATTCACTAGACACTGAAGTAAGGATGTGTACCAAAATAAATATTCAACCATTGCTAGTTACCTTCACAGTTTAATCCAGTAGAATCCAGAGAAAAACCCCTTTGACACTCACAGGTAAAACTTCCAGGAGTGTTTTGGCAAATTCCTTTTGATCCACAAAGTGATGGATGGGAACCACATTCATTGTTATCTTAGAAACACAGAGGAGAGAGGAGGCTGGTTTAACTTGTGGCACGATTTTAGACATGATCACATAACATGTTCTTTAGAGGATGAAATCCACAGAGGTGTAACATTTCATTCTGTAGCTTTTCATTTTTAAAGTGTCAAATGACCTGAAAACTCATGCAGAGCTATAAGTAATTAATCAATTTGAAGTACAAGATATAATTCAGTTATGATATGAGTGTCAAAGACCAGGCATGTAATTGCTGACATTGGAAAAGTGCTGCACTTCTGTGTTATTTGAACCAAAATAGTTCCAGTTGGCAAGATTCATACAATGCTTAAGATCTACTGTATCTCTTAGAAAAGAAAATGCAGTCTGGTTTTGGTTAACTGTATTTTAAATGAGCTTTTTTTCTTTAGCTATAATTGTCACTGTTCAAAACATCTTTTCTGAACTTATGGCACTATTGCTCTGTATAAAGAGTGAAAGAAATGACTGAGAATTGAGAATGTTGTTATCTC
>JAOXXN010000482.1:318072-335955 GCA_026770055.1 Myrmophylax atrothorax
AGACAGTAAGAGAATGGCAGGGTATTGTCACTCTCCTTTGGGATCACAGTAAGAATTTTCTTGGGACAAAATGTTAACTTTAGCTAAAAGGACAAAGAAGCAAATAAGCAAAGAAAGAAACAGAACGGGAGGATTAGAGTAGGATTACCTGTTCCTGGAGTTGGACATGGTTCACAAGGTTTGTTCCAGGCTTTTCCAACGTTGTACGTGCAGCAACACATCCTTTTGGTCACGTTGAAGGGCAGCTCATTCTCACAGGAGGTTCCATTGTAGCTTCTGTAGCAAAAGCTTTTCCTCATGTCTAGATGTGAGCAAAGAATCAATTGTGAAGTAACCAACAGTCTGACTTAAATAAATACCAACCCCCTACCAAACCAGAGAATGGCTCTGGCTGCTGCAAGCAACAGGAACACATGCATTTAAAAATAATTTAAGAGTTGAGGTGATCTAAGATGTTTGTTTTAGACTTATCTGAAATTTGACATATGTTCAAAGTCACAAAAGGGAAAAAGGAAAACTCCCAAGAAATCACAAACACATTGTAGATATTTATGAGATTCATTCTTAGACAAAATCCCTGATGTTGGAGAATAAGCAAGTGGAAACAAGTGAAAATACACTAGTGACCAGTGAATTCTTTTGCAGAATAAGATGACTTGAATTGTGCATTCCAGTAACTGGGATCTATTTCCCATCTCCATGACATAAATGGGAGAAAAAGACAGCCCAAATCAACACACACCTTCAGAACTGGCCTCATTTAAGAAAATTTAAGCACCCAAACAGTGTGATATTAAGACAGTTCTAGTGAAGATGGCATTTTGCATACCCATGCAGTTATGTCCTCCGTTCACCTGCATATATTCAGGTGGGCAAATGCAGGTGTAGTTCCCCAAGGTATTGTAGCAGGTACCAGGACCACAGACACCAGGATGTGCAACACACTCATCAATATCTACAGACCAAGCAAAAACACTGCAATTAACAAGGGGGGGAGAGGTCTAAGTCACAGTAAATGTTTCTGAGAAATATGACCACAATAAACCAAGGCAAAGTAACAGAAATTGTTTATTTAAAGATTAGCATGGAAATCACAGCTCTGACTTGGGATAAGCAGCTATTGTAACAGCTGCTGAAAAGCAGTATTGTTAATTTCTAGCCCAGCCTTAGCTCTATAATTCAAAGTTCTTGAATTCACCAGAGAAACTAGAGCAGTTTGTGCCCCATCAACTTCACAAAGAAAAAAATTCACACCTTCTTCACACAGGAGGGTTTTAGTCACTTTTCAGTTCTTGTAATGTGTTCATTACTCCACTGATAAAGGATCTTTTAAATACTCTTTATAATAGGAAAGCTAAATAATCTTGCTGTTCTATTCTTGGATTTCTTACTTAAGCTCTTTGGGGTGTAAACCTTTTTTTGCCCACACAATCTCAATTTTAAACTCAGTTCAGTCAGTTTTCTTCATCCAAATTTAGCAAAGCCTCAGGATTCACAGGCTCTCTTTTGAAAAGGAGGCATTTAGGTTTTTTTTTATTCCCTGACAAATTGAATGAAGAAGCAGAAAATTACTTAGAAGATTCCAAACTAGGAGAAACCATCAAAGATTCTTTACACCTTTGGATCTGTTTACGATTTTTGATTCTAACACTTATGAAAAACCTCAAACATGAAAAGAAACCACTATTAACTTTATTTCACATTGAGTAAATTAAACTGCTACTCTTCAATATTGTGAAGAGAACATCTTTTCACACCCAAAATACAGGGAACGTAGTGAATCTTGCAGGAGATACAAGTGTTAAAGTGAGAAGCCAGAAATCCTTAATAACCACCTTAGTCTACTGACTAGCTGAGGTCTAACATGTAGGAAAAAACATTAACGTATTCAAATGTTGAATTTCAAGTTTTATACCAATCACAGGAATGGTGCCAAATTGCAGGGAATATTATAGGTAAGGGTGTGGGTTTCCATATACCAAATCCACTTATGGATTTAAGGCTAAAAATTAGTGGTTTTCCTACTGCACTGCGACAGAAAAAGAGGTTTCAAGGGACTCAACCTTCACAGATTCTCGTCTCTTCACTGAGGTAGTAGCCTTTTGGACATTCACACTGGAAGCTGCCAAAAGTATTGATGCAATTTCCACCTTGGCAGAGACCTGGAAGCTCCTGACACTCATCAATGTCTGAAAACAGAGAACAAAACTCACTATATTTTCATTCCAGAATGAAAAGAAACCAGAGATTTTAAGCACTACCCTGAAATTTTACCAAGTAGTAGCTTTTAACAGTTAAATGTCTTTTTTTTTCTTCTATATTTGGCATCTAATTCCTCATTCCTGTCCATTTATTGGAACCAGAGTTCTCTTTGTCTCAAGAATATTTCCTGAAACTTATACCATCCACTGATATACCATAATTTTCATAAAAGACTTATCCTTCAGGGTCCAATTTTGAAGTCCCATTCAAGGAAGGAAGCACACAAAAGGTATGCACCAGGTTATTTTTCTACTGAAGTGGTTTTGGACTTCTTCAATATTCTTTTACAGTATGAATTTTTATTATGTTGTTGTCCAATTCTTAATAGCAGTGCCTTTTGCTTTGAACTAAATGCAATGATTTCTGAAAAATGCAGTTTCTGCACACATCTCTCCAAAGATGACACTTTTTTCTTTTTTTTTTTTTTTTAATACCAGCCATCACAATCATTGATGAGGAGGAACTCACCTTCTAAAATAATAGTGATGGGATTTGGTCTGAATCCTTCTCCTCCTGGACAGAGAGTATTATATTCCGCTAAAATAATAAAAAGAGAACATGTCAGTCTTACAAAATGGAAGATCAGAAACATAAAACTTCACTTGTGTCTATAACAAATGTTTTTTCCTACACTCACTGGTTTTCTATGTTTTAACCCTTACACAGTATTAAAACAAGTGCCTTAGATTAATAGAAAAACAAGGAAAGATTAAGAGCTCTGCTTGGTTATCATAAGCTCAGATATTCTTAAGGAAGCACAATGTATTTTTCTGTTTTGACTAGTTGTTTAATATGAAATGTCAGTACACCCTTGATAAATATATATATGTTAAACTTGGAATTCATGCTATTATGAGGCTGTTAAGAACCACATGCTTGACATTTCTGTTGCATTATCCGTTCAAAGAACTTCAAAGCTCTACAAAACTGATAATTATCACTGGGTAACAGTTTTGAAAGTACTCAAGACTGACTCAGACACACAACAGCCACCAACACTCTCCTCTGAGAACTACTGCAGCTCTCCAAATTAAAGCCATGGTTTGAGTCCTAACCATTACTGATTTGTGTTCCAGCAGCACGGAATTGCTGAGTAATTCACAGTAGATGCATGCAATCCATTTCATTTTTAACACACATAAGCACATCTGCAAGCTTCTTTTTTTAATTTTTTAATGGGAGAAAAGTAAAATAAAATCAAGTGCCCAAAACTACTTAAAATACATGTGCCTGGTCTAGTTGGAAATGACTTCCAAAGCTACCACTGAATTATTACTGTGAGAACAGGCACCAAGTCAGTAAGAAAAGACTAAAGGTCACGTCTGCTGATACTCAGGTCCACACCTCTGCATCATCCCCTCTGACAGTGACAGGGAGATTGTCTTTTAGAATTGTGCCAGAATGCTGTCTTACAAAGCAAATAAGTTTCCTGAATGACACATGTATAATGACACAGTAAAAAATTACTTTTTCCATCCATAGTTACTATCTTGAAAATAAGAGGACGGGGGAGAACAAAAGAGTATTTCCTTACTGCTGTTCACAAGGGGACACATCTCGCAGGGGTTTCCCCAAGCCTTTCCCAGGGAGCAGCAACATGAGGAACGACTGACTCCGACCCCGATTTCGGTGTTGCAGGACAGGCTCCCATCCCCTCTTGGTCCATACTTCAGGTAGCAACTGCCAACACGGTTATCTACGTACAAAGCACACACGACAACGAGCCAGGCAATGGAACAGCAGGTATTCATTTCACATTTCATATCCAGGAGAAAGAATTCAGGCAACATTGTGCTTTTGAAGTCATTGGCAAGCTCAAAGCACACCTGTGTGCTGATAGTTAACAATGTTGAGAGACAGAAGGGAAAATGGGAACATTTTCAGGTCCCTAAGTACCCAGAGATGAGTTAGAAATTGCATGTCTTCCCAAGTCTCACCACAGCCTAATGTAGCCCATATACTCCTCCCAGCTCTTCACTCCAGAAAATATCAGAACCTTGCTTGAGTTCTGTGTCAGTATTTATTTGCCATATTTTGATTGTGACTTGGCAATTGTGACTCCGTGACGCCTTCTTGAGGCAGAGGCTTCGGCACAAGACCTCAGGCTCGTTAAGAACAGTAGGAGACCTCAGAAAGGAGGCAGAGCCTGTGATTCTCTAGTAGAATATGGGTTACAAGTCCATCACGAATTTTAGGGTTTAATATACGCTTCAACAAATTTTAAAACTGTGTAAAGAAACTATGAACACCAGTAATCAGTTAATTATTTTAATTCTATCACTAAAAAACTAACATAACAGGATATTCCCCACGTGAAAGTATTATTTTTCTGTCTTGCCACCCTTATTTTCATCAAATCAGCCACCTTGGCTGTGGCTTCTAAAGGAATATTTTGAGTAGCTTTTACTTACCCACACAACCCACTCCAGTAGGATTCAGTTGGAAGTCTGGAGGGCAGTTACACTCATACCTTCCAGGAGTATTTACACAAAGACCATTGACACAATTAATGGGATCGGCACATTCATCAATATCTAAAATAGGAAAGTTACTTTCATAAAGCTCTTTGGACAGAAACAAGGAATAATTCTACCTTCTATGACAAAACGAGCAAGAAAATTTCAAATACAAGTGAATTTTAGCTGAAATTGAAGGAAATAACTACTAAAAATTAACCAAACATTTAAGAATAACCCTTGTATGGCTGCATATTTAAGGAGCCATCCTTTTTGTTGATGTATTTCTGAAAAAAATTTACATACCTGTGCAGTTTCCCCCGGTTCGATCTAGTTCGTAGCCATCATCACAGATGCAATGAAACATTCCTGGTAGATTATTACAGGTACCAAACACACATATATTCTGGAAGGAGCATTCATCGGTATCTGAAGGAATATGTTAAGAACAGAAAGTTACATACCATTACATCATCATCATCATCATTATTATTTTCATAATAATAATTATCATTATTAATTGTTATTTTTATTGTTACTATTGTTATTATTATTGTTGTTGTCATGTATCATACGACTAAAAACTAATGAAGACACATGTAAAGTATTTAAAAACCAATATTTTTGGGTTTGCGTAGAATACTACACAAAATTTGAATTTTTTAGGCATCCTCCATTAAGCTGCTTGTTTTTCATTTCTATTTTAGCTGGAGTGAAGTAAATACAGCAGAACTGAGTTCTGGGGACCACAATGAAAGCTGAGTCAAACAATCAAAGAAGTTTTTTTCAGAATGTGCATTAAACAGAATGAACTGTAACGCCACACAAAGGTATCAGTCATTTCCTAGCTCACCGTCTGCAACATTTCTTACTAATGGGAGGCAAGATTTTCAAAATACCATTCAAAAGTGAAGAAAGAGAGGGTGCAGTCATCAACAGTTACTTATATTTCCTTGGAGAAAGAATACAGGGAAAAGCAATATATGATTTATCTGTGATATTCTCCATCTCATATTAAACCAGCTAAATAGTAACTACATAACGATGGGCTGAAATGCGTGTAAAGGACTGCCTGTGTGCTCATCTAAATTGAAGATGAAATCAAGTTGGAGGACACTGACAGAAAATTAGATAATTTTGTCAAATACAGCAGTAGAAAAAGAGTTAAATATTGACAGCACAGACCGCAAAGCTGTGGGTTTAAACACAAACTATGAAAGACTTCTGAGATGAAGATAAACAAGACGAGAAGGAAAAAACCCCTGCATGTGCTGTCTGATAGCAAGACTTTTCAAGCTGCCAGAATAAAGCAGCTGTGGGAAAGGCAAATGCAATTCTAGCACGTACTAGTGAATTATTTTTAGCACAAACAGGGAAGTGGGAAGCATTAATGCCCTTCTAAAAAGCACAGCTAAATCTTCATTTGAAATTCCAAGTACAGTGCTCTGTTCAAGAATGATGAACTGAAATTGCACAAGATGTACAAAAAGGGGTATTAAAATTATTAGAGTAATAAAATACCTACGTTGAACTTGGCTGGCTTGCCAAGGTTGAGAAGTGATATAATGCCTCCTGAAAGGAAGGGTTAACTCTTGAGGGGAATTTGAGAGATAAATTTTTAAGGGGAAATGAATGCCTAATATCCCAAAGACCTGAGTAAATTTAATCTGGAAATTGATGGAAGGTTTCTAAGTACCTTGGAGTACAGCCATGGAATGCCCTCCAAATCAGGTCATTGAGGAGCTAAAGTACTGACTTCTCAAGGGACTTCTGAAGAAAGTGGGTTAATTGTTTGTATTAGAATTATTGTGCTAAATCCACACTTTGGATTCTGACCCTTGATTGTAGAAATCAGCCAAGGACTCTTCTTACCACAGAACAAGTTAACACATCAAGTTTAAAATAAAGAAAGCAAAAGACAACTTCCTTTAAGTATTCAGTACCCAGATCTGTTAGTTCTCCACACAATTTAATCAATGGAATGCTTTCAGATTTCTGTTGGAATCACAGTAACACACCAAGCACTTCTCCAAAATTCTCCAATTGCTGGTGACACTCTCTGCCAAAAATTAGAATTATATGTTTTTCCAAACATTGGTTGGCTGGAGTGTCTTGGATCTATTAGGAGATTTTTATTAGAACAGTGGCATGACTGTAATATAACTGCGCTGCAGAAAGAAACTCACTAAAGGTGATGGACAGTACTTGATAACAATTAAGAGACCTCACTACACAGTGGTATAGGTAATTCTTCGAAGCACCTGGAATTATTCTAAATTCTGATCCACATGTGGGCACCTCAATGCTAGAACATGTGCCATGTTATGGACTGAACATTAGAGACTAATTTTGGAATTCGTTTTTCCATGTCTCATCAATAATTTTAATTTCCTAAGATGAGATGTGGTTTCTGCCATTAAATATGAAACAAGTTAAAAGTTTTGGAGCATCAGCTAAAAAGTTTTCAATGATTACACCATCTTCTTATATTAAACAACAACAAGAAAAAAGGTGTAAGAACACAATAGGGAATAGAAGCTGAACTGGACTGGAAAGATAGTAATTCCTTTGGCATTTCAGATGACCTGGTACAACATTGGGGGTGCAAGGGTGATGATAAAAAATCCCCAGTGAGCATTTGTCCAATGTATTCATTTGTCTGCTTTAATTTTCCTGAAAATATTTATTTTAAAATGAAGTCACAGAATGCACTTTGTGTCTCCTACATAAACACACTAAAAGAAACACAGTGAAGAACACAGGGTTTTCCACACACTATTCAGCAGTAACAAAAAGAAGATAATTAAAACAAACAAACAAACAAACAAACAAACAAAGCACAACAACAAAACAAAACAAACTGAGACAATGGCCAGGAAAGCTTCACAAAAAGGTGAAAGCAACCTTCAGCATAATTCACATTGCAAAACAATGCTTGCTTGATGAAGTTATCCATATGTGAAGCATGTGCTGATTTCTCTGCTTCCAGGGTGAGGTCCTTCCAGCACTGCTTGTCCTTTGCAGCAGAGCAGCCAATCCCAGCTCAGAGAACAAACTCCAGCTACCAGCAGCTCACCTTGGCAGGACTTGCTGTCCGAGGCAGGAGTGAACCCCATCTCACACTCACAGCTGTAGGCACCAGGGGCGTTCAAACACTGCCCATTTTCACACAGATCAACATTTTCTGCACACTCATCAACATCTGTGGAAGACAGAAAAGTCTCTCTGAAACAACATGTTTCACCAGCAAGAATAAACATAAAAATATCCTGATGTTCATGGAAAAAAAGTGCTGTTGGGCATTGGAGTCACAGAACAGAACATTTACAAGTTGGGGTAAATTGGAAGATGCAGAAAAGAAAATGTCATTTCCCAAATTATCCTTTTCATCTTGCCACAATTCCTTACTCCTTGTTTTCATTAACATATAGGGGTTTTTTAATAACACAAGCTTTTCAGGCTCAGTACTTCTAGCTTTGACAAATCAGTTGAATACTTTGGTTAAAGTCAAAACATTGTCTCCTGCTTTATATTTTTATGTTATTTTGACATTAAAAACCCCCTACATTCAAGAGGCAAATTTACATAAGTGAATCATACACTGAAAATTATTTTCATAGTAATTGTAGAAAATATTATTTGAGGATTATGAAAATTACCAGTAGTGTTTGCACAATACTGGGGATTCTTCTTGTACACCCCAAAAGAGCTATAAAAGGAAGGCATTGACCATTGCAGTCATCATAAGGGCTCATAATTTTGTCAGATATGCTGACAAAAAAAGTCACAAGTCCTAGTATTACATCTGATTTTTTTAAAAAACCCAGAAGATCTGAGTTAAATATAAGGACAATAGTTCATGCTCATTAACTACAAACTTGAAATACAAAATCAAATATTTTTATTTAATAATGGCATTATTCTCAAACCCCCTTACAGTACAATCAGAAGACTTTCTTTCTAAGGACTAAAATAATTTTTATTTTAAAATAGCCAGTTAGCTAACCATGAGGGCATTCACATTCGTTTCTAGGTATCTTACTACTATTAGGATGCATTTCTTGAGCCCTTCAAATGTGCTGATCACATACAGGGTGTGTTAGAAGTTGAGAGCAGAGACAGTGTTGTATCTCCACACTGTAAGTGATAAAAACACAGTAACCCAATACATCATCATTAATGTTTACTATAAAATCTTTAACCTTTAGATAGCCCTCAACGTCTGTTAATTTTGAGTCATTCACTGTGTGACAAGCAAAGCTCATTCTTAATAGAGAGCATTTATCAACAAATTTAAAGGCAGAGGTGATGGGCAATATTTTTCAACTGTAATTTTTTTTAAGAGTTCTATGTTAATGATAAAATCCTGTTTAACTAATATAGTGAGGGGGAAACAGGTGATGGCAGAGACAGATGTGACCTACAAGACAGGAACTATAAGAACTGGCATTTAGTGTTCTTGACTAATCCTGTTGCTGCAATCAAAATAATTGCATAATTGGAGGAGGAGGAAGCAGCAGACAGGAACTTCATCCAACAAACCAATGGAAAATCAGATCCCTTTGTTAGCATTTTTCATGCAGATGGGAAGGTTCCTGATCTTAAAGACACTTTCACACATATTGCCCTGCACTTTGGGCTTAGATCTAAACTTCAGAGGTTCCATACAAGAGAACAGTCAAAGACAAGTCAGATTTCACAAAACCTCTTACCAGAACAAGTAAATCCATCCCCAGTGAATCCCTGGGCACAGGCACAGTGGTAGGAGCCAGGGGTGTTCACACACTGAGCATCCACGCTGCATTGCTGGGTCCCATTGGAACATTCATCCAGATCTGCACATCAGGGTTCAAAAGTGCAGCAACAGAGCAATTAGTGCTTGTAATTAGCTCACAATTAACTGTCCAGCAAACCAGCACAACTGCAAACATGTTTTACGCCCCCATAATTACACAAAGTTCTCACTGGATGACATAGGGTTGAGTAAAAGGATTTACTTTTAATTATTTCTTCCTTTAAATTAAAATGCATGGGACTGGGAAACGTATTTTCAAGCAACAGATGGAATTCAGCTCACTCATTGTGTGGTTGTTAATATCCTGTTAGAGAACTTGAATTCAAAATTAGTGAAAAAAAACCCCAATAAATCAAAGAAATACAGTGAGGTAAAAATCTGCTACGTATTTAGAAAGTCGCCTCAATTAATGAACAAAGTGAAAGCAGTGTTACCCCCATGAGAATCCACTGGGATGTCAACTTGGATGGAGGGGAAAAAAAAAAGAAAAAACAAAAAGAAGAAAAAAAAAGGAAAGGAAAAAAGGAAAAAAAAGAAGACATGAAATAATAAAAAAGAAGAGACTTTACTTTCCCTCAAGGCCACATTTGATGGGAATGGCCCTGTGGGTCCATGACATGAGTGACATTAGCCAGGGCTATGGGGTATCAGTCCCACTTCACCTGGAATAACACTCTATACCCAAGAGCTCTTTCTAGCTATCAGAGTGCTGCCAGAAAACTTCTTTAACATTTTCTCCTTCAACTGGGACTTTTAAAATAAATTAATAAAAATAGAACTCCATATAATTTTAACTAATTGATAATAATAAAGACCAGGGGCCTCCCCTTTTTCTCATATATGGCTTAAAAAGATTAGAAAATCTGGCCTGCAGTAAAATCTCATAAATGGTTCCTCTTCCACACATTACATCAATAAAGCCTAACTCCTCAGTAAAGTTCCTCTACCATAGACCTCAAAATATGATTAAAAAATAGGTAAATATTACAGTCTTTTACCCACCAAACCCAAATGTGAAGCCAAGGGGACACACACAACTCTTGCAGCCCAGCAAAAGTAGAATTGAGTTTCCCACCCCTCAAGTCCAACCTGGTTTGTATCAGTGCCTACAAACTTTATATACTACAGGACATTTACAAAAATCCCCAGTTTGAAGTAACAGAAATAATATCTTACTGAGAGGAAATTACAGAACAAAGTCCATTTCATTTTTGACTGTGCTTTTTTTGCTTTATTTTTCACATTCTAGCAGTTGCATGTAAACTTTGTAAAATGCACAGTTACACAGTCTGTTACACAGAGACGAAATCAGGGTTTTTTTCTCAGAAAATCAAACCCCTGAAACATAAGAATCTTTCATACCCATCCTGGCACAGAGTATAGCATGCAGAAGAATTATTCCTTGTTTCTAATGGGGTAATGACAGTGTCAGAGTTCAGGGGAAAAAGATAAGAAAAAAATAAAGAGAAAAGATTTATTCCCTGAATACTTACCAATACATTTAATGCCATTTCCAACCCATCCTTCTCTGCAACTACATTTAAAACTTCCTGGTGCATTGACACATAAGGCATGCATGTCACAGTTGTGAGCACCAATGTCACACTCATTCACATCTGCAAACACAAAATAAACCATTAGTATTTACATCAGGAGCACCAGAATACTACACATTCTGTTCCTTTTACACGTTGCTTATTTCCACTGTGCAGGCTTGCGGTCCTCTAAAAAACAAATATTTAAGACCACAATAATTGAAGCAAGTTACTTCGTATTCCATACTAATAAAAAATAGTGACAATTGTGTTTTATTTCTGTCCTTGGTTTGTAAACATGGCATTTAGTCTGCTTTCCTACAACTGCTTTTCAGTTTGAAATCAAAGCTCTTTTCCAGAAATACTAAATATGCTGATCTTTGTATCTCTAAAAATGTGATGCGATCTTCAGGTGTAAAGGCATGTTTCAGGTATAAAAATTATCAGTCCAGGATTTCAGCAATCATAGAGCCAATTCTTAAACACCAAATTATACCTTGCACACAGCAGCCCCATCTTGCAAAAGACAAAGTACTGCTTAACTACCACAGGAACTTGTTGCATCACTATGAGTGACTGTCATCTTTTAAAATTTGTTGGCATGGGGCTGAAGGTTGGCATACACTTTCCCTTCACATAATCTTTTTTCCCCCCATTCTTTTTGTTTACATTTCTTTTTCCTTTTGTCCTGTTCTTAAGGCTTACACAGCCATTTCCTGCAGCTTGAGTTGGCAGATGTGCTCATACTTTGAGTACAGGTGACAAATGAGTACTGATAAAATCCTTCTAACACAAATGCAGCTGTGCCCACACAAGGTATGTTTTGCAACAGATGTGTTCACACAATCCACACTGACAAAAGCTTTGCCTTTAAAATTAGTTATGTGAGGAGCCTCTCCCATTGATACTGATCAAGGAATGTTCCATTTCAAACTCTGGATAAATGCTAACAGATTTAAACATTTATATACACTGTTATGCACAGATCCAAATCTCTGAGCTGTGTGTGAACACTTGGGCACTTATTTTACCTGAAAGCCAAGCAAGGTAAGGGCACACCAGGACACACACACTGGAAATCTGCTTTACCTGTGCATCCTGTCGTTCCTTTCTTGACTGAGTATCCGACTTGACAGTGACAAATGAAGGAACCTTTGGTGTTTTCACACTCCCCAAACATACAGATGTTGGCATTCAAATCACATTCATTCACATCTGGAAGTGCACATGAATTGATTATTATTTGAACATTATTGTCCTTTAGAAGAATACTTTGGTTTTTTGGAACACTTTAATTCAGGAGAAAATATCAGTGGCACTTCTAGTACATGGGGCATTTATTTATATTAATCATAAGATATTTCATTAGGGACCTGTATTCCTAAAATTCCCCAATAACAAGTAAGCATAAATGTGTAGTCCAGATAACACAGCATTTTCAAATTTGTTTAGAACGTTAGAGAAAGGACTATGAAGTGAATTTCTTCTTATGAGAATCACTCAAAAGTATTTTCTTAAAACATGTTCTTGATAATAATAATTTTCCTCCTAAGAAGAATTTAGGAAGTAAATTTACTGCCCTTCTGGGGCACTCAACTAATGCTTTCTCAACAGAGATACTCTAGAGGAATCATACCAATGTAATAAAATTACTGCAATTTTTTGAAACTGTATGACTTGATTCACCTCTAAGACTTCCCAATTTTTTCTCTACCCCTCCTGACACCTATAGCAATAGGCAAGAAAGAGAGATATTTTTTTTTATAATATACAGAGTTTCAATACCCATTTTCAAGGATTCAGCAGAACAGCTTGAAATAAGCTGCAGAACTTTCAGACTTGCATTAAATTTGGTGTATACAGCTCCTTACCAACACAAGTCTTCATGTCTAGAGAAGCCATAAATCCATCATAGCAGAGACAGCGATATTCTCCTGGAACATTAGTGCATTGCCCACCATCACAGATATCTGGATTGTTTTCACATTCATTGATATCTGGGGGAAAAAAGCAGTTAATAATTCTGTCACTCTGGCATGGGTGAGTAGAACACCCCATTGACATGGCTGAAATACAGGATGCTGGAACTTTTAAGGTATTACAACCTACCCGCACATGTCCTGACATCTGGCATTAGAGTGTAGCCATCACTGCAGCTGCATTCATAGCTGCCTTCTGAGTTGGTGCAGTGGGTGTCACAGCCTCCATTCATTATCATACACTCATCAATATCTGGGGAAGCAACAGCAGTAGCAGTAAGTCTGCTTTCATAAGGAGAATCACCTTCTCTTGACATTTTAATTAGCAGATGAAGCAATATATCAGTGGGTTTACTCTGAATTTTTCCTTTCACTCTCCTATCTCTGTTTTATATTTTGTTCATTTTTCTCTTTTTCAACTGCATTTTCACCTGTGAGAGCAAGTGGGTTTCGTACATACGTGCTTCTAGGGATGTAAAAAAAAAGTGCAAACCCAACATGTTGAAAGGAGAAAAGGAAAAGCCCTGAGAAGGTTGTTTCCTTAATGCAAATAAATGAACATAACCAGCACTTCATAAGAGGATGTGAAGGTAACTATACAATTCATTATTATTACAGTGAAGGATTTAAGAGATGTATCTGATAAGGAGAAAACATGAAAAGAGAAACTATCAACATGTGGCTGTTCTTCCTTGATCAAGAAATCTAGCAATATTTTCTGTTTTTATATCAAGCCTCTGATTTTAATGGAGTAGAACCATAAGAATAATTTTTCTCAAAGTATTCTGCAGGGCTCAGTACAGCCACCATCTTTTAATACTCACTGTATTTCTATGTCCACAATAGTTCATGATAAGCCCAATAACAGGTGAGAAGACAGAGCTGATCAGCTTCAAAAGGAAGGTATGAGATTAAATAAAAACAAAGACAGATGAAATATAAATGCTGAGGCACAGTGAAGGTGCTCCACACTTGCCTGTGCAGCCTTGTCTGTCAGGAGTGGGCTGGTACCCAGAGTTACAGGAGCACTGGTATGTCCCAACCATGTTCACACACTTGCCATTTCTGCAGAGACTGTCACTCAATGAGCACTCATTGACATCTGGAAAATAATAATTTAGATCAATTTCAGTTCAGAATACAGGCTCTTACAGGGAAAGTGAGAGGGAATATTGTACACTGAGGCCTCTCTCTCAGGTGTTTTGCAAATTTTTTCTTGTTCTTAGCATGTTCCAGTTCAAGGAATGGAGTTCTGAACAGCACATTCAAGCCAGTGTCCAAATGTTTCTCTTCTCTTATTCTGGTCTGTAAGCATCAATTACAGAGTCTGCTACGGACATTAATTAGACTCTGCTATTTTCCATCAAGCTCAGAAACCAAAGAGGTAATACAATTTTTAATTTTTTTAAGAATTTTTTTCTTTTTTTCCCATTATTTTGGTGAATTGGCTACAAAAAAAGAGAGCTGCATTTCAGTAAGGTACAATACTTTTTTGTGACTGTAGGAACAAAGCTCACTTCATGTTTGTATGTGTTCTAACGTCAAGTTGCTGCCATGAGTGGTACAGTCCTTTGAGTTGCTAAATAATCCATAAGAGGCTTGGTAAAACACTCCTCTTTCAACAAAACAGCATTAAGGACACTGAAGATTTTGCAGGCTCTCAAGGTTACAGCCTGAAGATACTCATATAAAGGAACATGAATTTGTGTAAGAGATTCATGAGACGCCATCCTTGCCAGAGACCAGATGTTTTCATAGCAGAAATGACCATTATTCCAGCTGAAAACTACCATTCTAAGCTGAAACTCACCTAAGCATTCCTCATGTGATGGTGACAGCTCATGTCCCAAGGGACAGTCACACTGGAAACTCCCTTCAGTGTTTACACAAGTGCCACCTCTACACAGCAGAGGGTTGCGTTCACATTCATCTATATCTGCAAAGACACCATGATGTACAAATATAAAATCATTACTAAGGAGCAACAAAGAGAAATGTAATTCTCAGTGTCTGCAAGTGACCAAAAAAAAAGGATTGTTTCATTGAAGTGGTGTTGGTCCTTTCCTCATACTGCACCACAGGGAAAACTAAAAATCATTATTGACTCTAAAAATGGGCATTTTTCTGCTGAGGAAAACCAGAAAATCATCATTCAAAATTAAGTATTCTGTGAGACACAAGCAAAGACAGGAACTGTTTGAATGGCTGCTCTTTGAAAAAACATAATAATATAAAGAATTTTTTCAAAAAATTGCTTCTTAATGCAACCAGACACTGATATGGCTCTCTGTGGATGCCATTAATGAGGTGGTGGTGGTGTTAATTTTTACCTACATGGCTATTCAGTTTAGTAACTCCTATGTGTGTCATGGTGTGGCTGTGAAATGTGCTCGGTACAGTCTGTAAGGGCAAACTGAATATTCGGCTCACAAACCTGGTAAAACCAGCTAACACTAGAGATGTGGAGGAAGAGAAATATGACCCAAAAATGTTCAAGGTGGAGGATGCATTCACACTTTTGGACTCCCAGGAAGCATTATGGCTACCTATTCTTGAAACAAGAGACTTTTTTCCACATAGGCAGACTAGTGTCATGTGTCATTAGCCTGAGAATTTAGCCAAGAAAACACTGGGGTTTGCAGGTGATTCACATGAGGGGAGGAACTGTCTGATGAAAGAATTCAACGCCTTTTGCTGTGCTCCTGCTTGGATAGTCCTCACAGCTCCAAAATGTTTTCACTGAACAGTTTGCACTCCCTTTCTTAGTTCTTGCAAAAGGCCCTCCATAAGTTATTTCTCTTCTTATCTCCTCACTCTCTGCTAATTTATGTGACATCTTTCTTCCCTACCTCTGTCTTGTAGGTATCTCTACCACACTGAATTTGTTGTTTTTATACTCTGTCTCTCAAGGAGGCTATTTAGCTTCCACGGCTTAGCTTCTTCATTATGTTCATTTCTGATTTAGGTAAAGATTGTGGGGGTTTTTGTTGACTTTTGGAGTATAAAAGAATCACCATTTGCAGGAAAGCAAACAGAGGTGACAGGAGGACTGCATGGCCTTCTGGCACACGGGAGCATAGGACCACTTACTTGAGTTCAATTACAAGCACAAAAGCTCCTGGCAAAATTTAAACATAAAATGAAAGGACCAAATAGGCAGAAACAAGGACACAAGACACAGTAGAAACACAGAGAAATCTCTGAGTGTGAAGGGATGAGGTTAGAAAAGCCAAAGACACTAGAAGAGGTCAATTCCCTTGACCCTGACAAGGGATGTGAGGGGTTAAGAGCAGCAGCAAAATGGTGGGAGGAAATGGGAGAAGGGAACTGCTGACAAGGGACATGGAAAAGACCCATGAGTACTGAAAGCAACCTGCTCAATGTAATTTTGAAGCCACTCTTGACCACCCTTGAAAGGTCATGGAAACTAGGAAAGAATCTTTAAGGTTGGGAGGAGAGGAAATGTCAATCCAATTTCCAAGAAGGACAAAGAAGAAGCCTCCATCAAGATGAAAAACCTCAGACTTTTTACCTGTGTTATGTATTTCGTTATGTATTTCATTATATATTTAAATGAAGTACTCCACCATACTAACTTGAGATTTTTTTAAGGTGGCCATTAACTTTTGGAGTCTCCATATCTGCTCTGACAACTGTAAACAGATTAAGGAGATGTGATTTTTTCAGGAAATGCTCTCGGAATTTCTTGAGTCTCAGAAGAATCAATGAGAAAGAGAAGAACATTACTTTTGAAATTCCAGCCTTCTGTTCCTAACTTTACCAGATATCTCATTAGCCATTTTTAAACTACTTCAATGAAGAGCTGCTGCCATTCTAAAATATCTATACAGGGATGTGTGAAAGTAATTAACCAAAAGAGTAAGTAAAGCTATATACCTGTCCTATAAAGCATGTGTTTGACTCATTTATTAATTATACATATGAAATGTTCAGTGTGGCAGAGCAAGTACAGCACAGAGTACAGTCAGGCTTTGTACAGTAAATGGACACTCCAGGCCATCCTGGCAACACTTACCCATGCAGTTCTTCATCATCATAAATCCACTTTCATAACCATCAAAGCACTCACACTCAAAGCTTCCAGGAGTGTTGACGCAAGTACCACTTCCACACAAGTCCGGGGAGATCCGGCACTCATCAATGTCTGTTTCATAGCAGTGGAGAGGTAGAAAAGTCAAACTGAGTTCAAGATTATCCTGCTTTTCACAGAAGTGGACACTTTGCCATTATAAATTAACTACAGAAATCATATATAGTATATAAATGACACAGAAAAATTAAATTAATTTATTATTAAAAGAAACATCTGATTACATGAAACAGTTTGAGAAACATTCATAATGTAATGCTTTCAGAGTTCTCAGGTCACATTAAACTTTATAACATGTAGGAATCCATTAAGTGTAGTTTAAGGAATTTTTAAGATTTTTAAGGAAATAACTAAGTGTAGAAACCCTGAGTTGTCATTGTTACAGAGGTATCAGCTGACTCCATGACTACAGTGGCATAATAAATGATATTAAATTGCTTATTATGGAGATATTTATCTGGTAATAGTATTATAAGCTCACCTATACCCTTTCCACGAGGAACTAAAGTAGCTCCTTTGAAAGCTAGACTTACCTTTACCTAAAAATCTACCTTTTTAGTTCAGTTTGATTGAAACTTACTGTGGAAAACTATAGCAGAAAAGAAGGAAAAGCTAGAAAAGAAGGAAGAGAGTTTTACACCACATTACATATACACAAATAATAAGTAGACTGTGCTCAGTACATTCTGCAAAAATAACACATTTTTTTAAAAAGGGGGGATCTGATTTATACAGATTATAGAGC
>JAOXXN010000482.1:339990-355735 GCA_026770055.1 Myrmophylax atrothorax
AGGTGGGGGTTGGTCTCTTCTCCCAGGCACTCAGCAATAGGACAAGGGGGCACGGGCTCAAGCTCTGCCAGGGCAAAGTGAAGTTGGAGATCAGAAAGAAATTCTTTGCAGAGAGAGTGCTCAGGCCTTGGAATGGTCTGCCCAGAGAGGGGGTGGATTCCCCATCCCTGGAGGTTTTTCAACTGAGATTGGCTGTGGCATTGAGTGCCATGATCTGGTAATCACAGTGGGGTTGGACCAAGTTGTTGGACTTGATGATCTGGGAGGTCTCTTACAACCCAGCTGATTCTATGATTCTATGAACACCTCTCTAGCACATGAAAATCTGACTCAAATCCTGGCATTTCCTTAGAATACCCTCTCAGATGCACCTCCAATTAATTTTCAGATCCAAGAACGAACCCTTACCTTTATAAAACGGCCTGCCAGTCAGGATATCTCCCCTGTTGGAAAAGCCAGGTCCCCTGGGGCACAGAGCCTGGAATTCTGTGGTGCCAGGCTTCGGGCACTGCTCGCAGTCGGAGCCCCAGGCAGCGCCCATGGCACAGCAACAGGCGTCCATCCGGAACCTGCCGGGCACCGGCTGCACACACTCATCTTCATCCCACCTGAGGTAGCACTGCTCCATGCGGATATCTGCTCATCCCACAATGTGATAAATATAGACTTAATTCGTGTCAAGAACATAACGAGACATTCTATGTAGCTTGATGCGGTAAAGATTTAGCAACAGAATGTCTGTGAGCTTATCAAATAATGTATAAAAGTAGAAAAAGAACTAAAGTTAATAACTAAGCAGCCTTTTGAAGTAAAATAAATACAGTGCAGATCAAAGATAATCAGAGAATACCTAAATACAATAGAGAAGTAAACACAATCAAGATAAGGAAGAAGTACCACAAGACAACAAATAAGGCTTAACTAACAAGATTGTCTCTAGTTAAATTTTGAGTTAAGAATCACACCAAAGAAGACCCCAGCCCCATGACCAACAAGAAGCAACACACAGAATTAGATGAAAGGATCTCAAAAGCAGAGAAAGAAGAAAATAATTTATTGGAACTGGTTAAAAATAAACCTGCTTTGACTGTATAAAAAAGGAGCCTGTGAGCTCGAACGTGTGTCACTGATGGAGAAGAGACTCCCAGTGTACCCAGCGCTGCGCTGTTTACTCTGTAGCTTTCATTACTTATAAAATTAAACTACCCTTTATACAGAATAATTGGCTATTTGGGTGGTTGTTTAAAACACACAACAACAAATCAGGCATTTTACTCCTTGATAGCGTTTCCTGCTTTTATTTCAGAAGCACCTGTTTCTGAGGGGTGAGGCTCAGTTTCTGCTGGAGACAGATTTCTGCTCAACACTCCACACTTCTGCACAATCTTCAGCCATTTGAGGCTGCTAATATTGCACTGTAGTTAAATTTCTGGATCTTTTAATGCCCCATTGTAGTCAATCTGCCACAGACCTGCCAGGATAAATGCTATGTGTGGTGCACCAGCAGGGAAAGTACAAGAATTTCTCTCATTTTCTCCCAATATCAAGATAAACCATTACCCTGATATGACTGTGCTTTGTAGGTTTCTATGTGTATTTGACAGAACAGACACAGTATTTCATTACTGTATCAGGTATTCTCATTTACAAAATTACCTTCTTGTGGCATCGTAGAAAAACAAAATTTCCTCCTGATATTTATATTATTAGTTTAATAGTGCATTGAATATATTTTTTTTTTTTTTTAAAGTAGGCTTACTTTAACAGTTAGCAGGAGAAAACAATAGGGTTTCCAGAAAAGCTAATTATGTTTATACTCAAGGATCCCATTTGCAGCAAAGCAGGTCAACCAAAAGACAGACCAGCCAAGTGTGCAGGCAGACTCTGTACTTGTGCACCCAAATGTCAGGAAAAGAACAACACACTGGTCTCTGCACTGAAAAAAACACAACCAATTTGCACCAGAATATCTGTGCTTGTCACCTGTCACTGAGGGAGTCAGACACTGCTGCTCATGAACAGGACTCAGAGCAGGAACAGCATTTCAGCAAAACCTACTGATTGCACTTTGGGCAAAACAAGTCCCAACACACATTCCTTGAAGGAACTCACAGCTCTTCTCCAAGCTGGCACAGATATTTGATATGTAACCAGGCATAAACTACAAAGCACACTCAACAAGCTGCTTTTGGAATAATTGAGAAACAAAATTCCTTTCACATCCCTATGAGAGGAATTTCGGAGAAGTGCTGGACACAGCTGAAAAGCTGTGAGAGCTGGGGGTGCTCTTACCTAAACACATTCGCCCTGTTCCATCCAGAGTCAGCCCTTCGGGGCACTCGCAGTGGAAGGAGCCTCTGCTGTTGATGCACCGCCCATTGGGACAAACCCCCGGGAAAACATCACACTCGTTCACATCTGTGGGGTACACAAAAAGCTGAGTGAGGTGCTAACTGGAAGGAGACAGCTTCACTGAGAATTGAAGTGCCATGAAAGAAAGCAAGAGGCTCTCATCCATGTATCACAGGATGAACATCGCTCTGAACAAGCATCTGGCTCAGCTTCAAGGGTCTCTTGCAAGAATTTCAAGTCATAGGGCACTGAGATGCCACGTTCTCTAAAACAAGATGGATTAGAGATGGAATAAACACATTAAATGTATTTTGAAGGAGCCATTCCATTGACTTTGCATCATACTCTTCAACAATGTACCCTAACACTTATCAAGAGTCAGCAACTGTTTACAAAGGCATTCATCTAAGGGCAAGATGACTACACCTGACAAAAACCAACAACATAATAAATCCCCTTTTATCTCATTTCCAAAGGGAAAAAAAGTGACATCTTGAGTAAGAAGCAAAAACTTCACCTTCACAGGTAACACCCTTCACTCTGGCAAATCCTCTTGAGCAAGCGGTGTCTGGAATAGAGTCAGAAAGATGTATTACTACTTTAGAATGACAAAAATTTGGATAAGAATTTTAAAAATAAGTATATCTTCAGAATTCTCTAATAATCTCACTGTAAGACAGTGAGTGCTCAAGAAAAGCACTGACTCATACAAGTGACTTAAGTGAATGGTTGGGGAAATTAAATCTTAGACAATTACTTTGTCATGTCCTTTCCCTAATGGAGACCAGAATGATCAGCACCTAATCATATCAACCTCTGCAGAATTTTACCAGGTATTTCATTTTACTATTGTAATCCTTACCTCCCTACCCCAATCAACACACAGAGAGACAAAACATCTGAAACCATTAACAGATTTACTCACATATTATTTCTTGACAACTTCAAAATTGTTAGAGTAATATGTGATGGTGGAGACTCCTGATTACTGAAGTAGGATAACTTCATTTCATGGGGCTTTTTTGTGTTGTTTGCTTTCTATACAGAGAATGGTGAGAATCTATGTAGGAGTACTTATTCTCTTCTCCCAAAAGATGCAAGATAGGAGAGTGTACCTAATTCACATCGTTCACATGGGCTGCCCCAGGCTGCTCCTAAAGTAGCACAGCATTCAGATTTCAGTGTAGCACCATTGATGTTGACTTCACACCGATTGTCTTGGATATTAAGCCAGCAAGTCCCCTTCAGGCTATCTGCAGCAGAACAGAAAACAATTTGGAATTGTCACAGCAGAAAGGGCTGGTATGCCGTGTCCAGGACAGCAGCAGTCAGAGTACCAAGGGAGTACAGGCTGGCTCTCCTTTGAAAGAAAACCTTCCATCAGAGTCATTTTGTAATCTCCCACCAACTGACACCTGCATTTTACCACTTCCACCACAGTTTGGACATCCTCACAGATCATGTTTCTCTCAGTTTGTTCCTGTTCCCACGAAAGCAATCAAATTAGTATGTGTTTGTTTGATGTTACCTATAGAGCTAGACATATTATCTGTTATCATGGGGAAGTTACACAAACATTATTTTCTTGCTAAATTGATCAATATGATCAGTGTTTTTCAAATTAGTAAGAAAAAGGGAAAATAACATGAGAAAACACCCACCAATACAAATGAGACCTGTAGAGTCCAACTTGCTGCCAGATGAACATTCACAATAGAAGGATCCAAGATTGTTCCTGCAGACACCATTGACACATGGACTGCTTTCACATTCGTTTATATCTATGATCCAGAAACAAAAGACACTGTTAGAACTACTCTGTGGTTCTGGGAAATACTGCACAGCATAAAAATGCTGTTGTGGGCAATGAGTTGCTAAGACTGTCTGGTACATCTGCCCCTCTGCTCATGTCAGCATGACACTGAAAAGACACAGGGACAGGCAGGCAGCCTGTGTGTGCACATGTGTGGGAGCACATATTTTGAAAGGGTTAATTAAATGGCATCACTTACAACTGTCCTGTGAGAAAACAAAACTCTTTTTTCACAGAATGAAGTGCATTCCCAGCCACATCATGCAGTGCACAAACAAATCCCACATTGTTTCTGTCATTTAGGACTCCATGAGCCTTTGGAAGAATTAAGGAAACCCTATCAGATGCAAAATATCACAATGCTGGTTGTGACTCTCTAGCTGTGGACAATGGTAAAGAAAGAGGAATTGTAACTGGACTACTGTATATGTACTTCTCTCTAGCCCCTGACTCCCTCTGTTTATGACCCCTGTAAGTTAAGCCTGTTCACATGTAAGAATAGGACCCCTGCAGTCAGCATTATTTGATGATGTTTTAAAAAAGAGAAATCAATTTTAAGATTTAAACAATACTAGAAAATTTTTCTGAAGAACAGTTGCTGATGCATTTCTTTCTGAACTCAATCAATTTCATTTTTTGATTTGGGTCCTGAATTAAACCATACATTCTAATTACATTCTAATTCAATCAGGCAGCTCCTTTGGCAGGCCAGAAATAAAAATGTTTATTTTTATAAATAAAAATCTAAATGCTTGCTTATATTTACTAGCAGTACTTGATCCATAAAGAATATCCGTAAAATAAAACAGCCTGATTTAAATGATTTATAAACTAGAGCAGTATCTAGCCAAGCACTGGAAACATTAATAGCATCAAGAGATCATTTTCAAGACAAACTAAAATACCTTCTTTCATTTTTTAGAAGTTGTGTTAGAGGTACCATTTGATATTTGATATGTCCTGATGCATCAAGCCTTCATTTCATTAGAGATGTATTCTTTCAAGATATTCTTGAGTCACAAAAAGAAATACGTATTTAAAATAGCAGTTGGTTTCACAGAATCACAGACTATTCTGAGTTGGAAGGGACGCACAAGGATCATGGAGTCCAACTCTTAAGTCAATGGCTCACACAGGGGATTGAACCCACGACCTTGGCATTATTACAACCAAGTTGTAACCAACTGAGCTAATCTCAGGATTTTTCTGACAGAACAAACTCTAAGTCCCTCTGTATCCAGTCTGGCAACCTGGAGGCTTCATCAACAATTATCTATTCTGCATCCCTTCTCCTCCCTGTAAATGTACTTCATACTTTATTACCTCAGTTTTTATTACCCAGGGTTTGCTCCCTGCCTCTCTTGCTTCCCTCTCTCTCTCCCCAGCCAGCAACGTTTGCCAGTGCAGAGTAAGTCTCTGCTGCTTCTGCAGAGAAACCAAGTGGTTCCTACACTCAGAAACAAATCACAACTGACACCAAGAAGTCATTTAAATACACACTATATGTCAAATAATTATCTAAATAGAAATGCTGTTGGAGAAAGACGCTTTTGCTTCCTTTCAATTTGCCATCTTGCTTTCAGCACTTGGTCCGGCTTTGAAAAAATGAGAAAAAAATTGAAAAGACAGGACAAATTAACAAAATTGAAGTGTTGTATAGTTCTCCCTGTCAAAGGCATCAAATTGTCACTGTCTAAGTCTTAAAGTCCAAGAACAAAAGGACATATGATTAAGCTGGCTGGTAGCAAAGTAAATAAAGACATCTATTTTTTTACACCACAGGTAGAGAAATTGGAAACTCTTGCCCTGGGATGCTGGAAGCTTGCATCAATCAACAGCAGTCTGGACAAGTTCCTGGGAGATAAATACTTCAAGGTCTGTATAAGGTAAAGTTCCTACTTCTGATGTCAGAATTCCCAAGGTCACAAGTTTTGGGGATTCAAAGAGCTTTGTATGCTTGCTGTGGTCAGCCAGAGACCTTTGATGAGTCCCTTACGTCTTCACTTTTATGAAGATACAAATCTCTGTCCAGTAAGTTGCAAATGCTCCTCTGTTTTCATTAAGCTCCAGCTTCAGAGAAGTTCCCATGAGGGACCAGGCATAATCTGTGAAGTTTGCTGCAGATATTTAAGGCTGAAAAAAGGTGATTTTCATGCTGTGTCACATGGTTGTAAGAGCTGGCAGCCTGATTACAGGTTTGCACAGATACAACCAATATGCAGGACAAAACCCTGTAAAAGCACAGTGGTCACTATCCAAAACATCACTTCAACCATAATCAGAATATTAAGAAAATACACGAAATTTAAGTTGCTTCACATTTATAGGTGTAGTGTTACCATGCCTACCTCTAATTCTCCCTGATAATTAGCAAGTTAGATTTACAATCAATCTGCTAAGAACAGACATCTTATATTTCAGGTGTTCAGAGTTAACAATAAACCCAAAGCTCATAAAAAAATAATCAAGAGCCACACATGGGAGTCAGTGTGTCGAAAACCACAACCAAAGTGAGTAAATCCAGATGGAGGGGACAAAGCATCCAAAGTTCAACACTCTCTGAAGAGCAGAGGGAACTCTTGGCTTCATGGGCCATATTCTTAATTCTCTGCCCAAAGTGAAAGAGCAGAGGAAGACCCAAACTGAACATATGGGGGAGCAAAAATGGGGAATAACAGAACGGAGCTATGATCTTGTCAGAGATAACCAGGGAGAATTGTCCCTTTTTAAGGCTAAATCAGGCAGTCTAGCCTAAATCCTCACTCAAGTTTGCATCCAACACGTTCCTTGACAAAACAGCTGGCACTACCAGCCAGTTGCTGCTTTCCCATGGGACATTCCTGTTTCCCCATTCCTCCTCCTCCCAGTTTCTGACCCTCACTGATACCACAGAAAGGCAGTTCCCAACTTCTGGGATTGGAATGGCTGAAGCTGGTCACCAGTATCAGGGGTGAGGGGAAGATGTACCACAGAACCACACTCCTCATTTCCCTCCACCCTGATGCAGGCAAAGGAATACTCTTTCCATTACTCTCTATGCAGCAGAAACAGGGAGAGCAGCTTTCAGGGTGGATTAGTTTACGCAAATCTGGCAGGATTAACTTCTGGTTGCTTCTACAACTACCTTGTGACTATGTGGCTTCAGGCCTCTAACCCCAAAAAACCTCATTTTACTTTCTGCATTGGACATGCTCCAGTGCTGTGCTAAGAAAAAAAAAGTAAATAAAACCCAAACCCAATGATTTTGGGTGGCAACAGGTTTATAACAGTGCATTGACCACTCCCCAAAACCACCATTCAGGAAAAAAAAATATAGATGCACTTCAGCATTAGCACACTGCTGAGTCAGGTGAGGAAATATCATATGCACAATGTAAACAAACTCCAAAAATTGTTTCCCTGCACCTTCTTATTACACGGTATTACCTTGTAATTTTTAAAAAAGCAAGCAAAAAACTAAATTGATTTTAATACTATTTTGTGTTTTAAAATAAACTCCAGTATGTATGACAGTATTTATTGAGGTGTTTTTTAGTTTTCTTTTTCTCTTAAGTGAAGTAAATGTACATTGTAAATGTCAGACGAACAAAATTTGAAACAGTCCACTGTACACTCCTGGAAATGAACTTCAAAGCACATCTGGTTTACATTTAACTAGTTATTTCACTGGAAACACAAACTAAACCACAGAGCTTGTTGTAAAAATCTCAACTTTCACAGACTCTGGAGCCTCAGATAATTCTCCCACTCGTCACAAGAAATTGATAAAATATTTCAATTGAACTATAGAAGAAAACAGTGAAGGATTTTGTTTCTTCACTGTTGCTGTGAGAGTTATATTAAAAATATATTGGTGAGTAATAATATCAGAGTTTATCAGTGCACAATACAGAGCTCCTGACTGAAGAAAGTTTTCACAACTAGTGCACTTTCAACTCCAAACTGAATTATGTAGTGTTCCCTTTAAACAGAATTTGGGCAGAAAAAGAATAATTTATTCCTCCAAACTTTACTACTGCCTACCCAGCATTTGTAAAAACACAATGCATTTAACAGGCTTTAAAGACAGTTTCACACAAACTCCCTCCTGACCTGCTTTTTAAACTTAGCATCTAAATTTATATATCAATCTGATTATGACATCAAGATGAAGATGACAGAACTCTCATGACCTGTGTGTGTCAGCTAATGTAGATAATACAAAGAAACTGACAATCCTCCAGATTCTGCTGTACAAACAATAAAAAATTAGAACTATTTGAGGATGATTACACTGAGCTATGTTCAGGAGGAAAATATCTTATGAATCAGAAGTTTTAGTTAATGAAAAGTTGTTTGTCAGGGTTTTTTCTTCTCAAATGAGAAAAGGGGATTTTTTTCCCCTTCTATTAAAAAAAAGTTTATTAGTTTAAATATTACTTCTACATCCATGTCCACTGACAAGCTCCCTGCTTAGAGTTCAGCAAACATACAGGGTTATGAAATACAGCCAAGAGAGGCACAGTCACTCTTACTCTATGAAGACAGCAAAATATTCCTTCTTAGTATTCTCCTTTTATTTTAGTAACAAGCTAGATCTGATGACTACCAGGAAAGACAGATGGGACAGGGTCAGATCTATCCTCTTACTATCTTCTGGAACATCAAACACTACTTTTTCATTAGTCTTTGCAGAAGGCACAGTAAAAATCTTGCCAACATGAATAGATGAATGTTCTTTTAGGAATATCTAAAAAAAAAGTCAAAAAGTAAACGCATTACTTAATATTTCACCAAACTCACCAAACACACAAACTCAAAGAGTCTTACACGAGTATGAATGATCACCTTGGCAATTATTCCTTTACAATAGTACCAATTTCAATTTAAATAACTACCTGTATAAATAAGGTGTGTATTTTCTACATCATGCTCTGGTTGGGTCATGTTGAAAAATATCTCAGTTCCTGTATTAATTACTAGATTACTGTTAAGGTCACTGTTAGGGTCACTATTAATACGTTGCTTTGAGCAAATTATACTACTTCTTTATTCATGTTTTTAGAATTGATTTATAAATTGATAAAGTTTGGAATGCAACTAAATCTCGTAGACAAAGACTTCATTACAAAAATGCTCTGCAATGCCCTTAAGAAGGGACGTGCCTGCCATCTGGATTTCTGCTGGTATCCCCTCTTTCCAGGAAATTCTGTTTTATTTTAACTTTTCTTTTATGCTATGGCTTTGCAGTCAGTATCACCTGGCAGTGCTATCTAAAGAAGTCACCCTCTTCTCAATGGACTATTAATTCTAATGAACTAGTAAATTAATTTCCACTCCAGAAAAACTCTTCCTTACACCCCTCTCCCAAAAAACTAAGGTAAGAGACTTTCACATTATCCCCAAGCTTCTTCTAGCACAAGAGAAAAAACACTGCAGTGATACTAAGGATGTCTAGTAGAGAGAAATTTGCTTTTTCTCCTAAGGCTGTGGTGCCTCTGGTAGCTCATGCAACCACAAAATAACTTTTTCTTGCTGTTTTTGTTGTCAAATCCTTATTTTGAGCCTTTGTTTTAAGAGTATTATTATTACTATTGTGAAAAAAAATCAAAGTTTTATGTTTCAAAATGTAGATACATTTTATTTCAGTAATACAGGCTAGGTTGTTTGCATTCTGGCATCTCATTCATCTATCTTTTGGTCAGTGTTGTGCTCTGACTTTGACGCCCTTTCCATCTGGGTAGTGAACACCTCCCTGTAGCACATTATTTCAGCTTTTTTTGTCTAAAATATTCCTTAACAAACATGCACATTAAGGCACATAGGATTCCATTTCCACAGACAGAAACCTTTCAGTGCCCAGAAACTAATCATACAGACAGATCCTGAATAAAGAATTCCCAAATATCGTGGACAGGTAGAAAGCACTGAGAAAACTTAGCATAGAAAGCACTGTAAATCCTGAGGGTGATATAAGAAAAGCCCTACTCTGAACAAGGGCTACTAATTTTCACATACAGAAAGAATAGAAATTTTGACTTTTAAAGGTGACCTCTGAAACCCATATGTATTAAAATATAAAGGAATATAATTTCCTTTGTACAGAAGGGGTGAAGATGTGAATGATTTGATACTGACAGAATTTAAAACACTTCCACTTTCCTTTCTATATGTTTCTTTAGCTGTATGGCAGTAACTTCTGCAAGCAGCTGGGGACAACAATGTCTTCCACCACACCAGAAAAATCTGGAAGATTACACTGGTTCACTTAATAGGTATTCCATAACAAAAGACTGTAGCTTTCCCATCACTCACTGAAATGCAAGGCTAGAAAAACCATAAAAACTTTCTAATGATAACAAACATTGAGATTTACAGATCATGAAACCAAACAAAAAATAATGGAAAAGATCAGTGAAAATCTACTACTCTGCATACCCACTGAAAGGTGGCACACAAGATGGTGCTTTCATTGTGAGGTGGTTTTGGTATAGCCTTGCTTAATTTTCTTTGTTTTTTCAATTAAAAAGTCTATTATTGAAGTTTATCATTAGCTTGTGCATTTAATATTTTTTTCCTTACCATCTGTGTTAATAATGTAAGAAAGCAATTTTGATTAAACTGTAAAACCAAAGGGCAATTTCAGTATTACCAGGCAGTAACACCCACATCCTGGAATGCATCACATAAGTGAATTTGATCCAGAATTAACTACCACCACAGACTGAAGGGAGAAAAGAGAGAAGAGACTCTGTGATCAAATTAGATGCACTTCCCTAAATGACAGACAAGGTGTTCCTGCTAGAGGTTCAAAGATAGATCAAGTAGATATGATCAAGTAGATATGATAGTATATATCAAGTAGATATGATCAAGTAGAGATATAATCCCCTTTACTGTATGTTTTATCTAAGGAGAGGAAAACACTTTCATGTAAAAATGAACCCAAAGAAATTCAACAGCAACAGCCAACACATTAAAAATTACACCAAGAGGAATGTGGAGATTGATACAGTATCTTGGTCCCCTCTTTTCCTCTGGTATCTGTCACCACTCTGAATCTTTCAGGCTGTATCCCAAACAGTAAGATCAACACGACTTGCAGATTTGTCACCTTCACACGTGTCCGTGTCGGCACTGAACACAAATCCCTTGGGGCAGGTGCAGCTGTAGCTCCCGGGGCTGTTCCTGCAGATCCCGTTGTCACACAACAGCCCATTCATGGAGCACTCATCCACATCTGCAAAAGGGTGAGTTACACCATGAGCAACAATGCCTTCACCTCCACAAATATTTCTTAGCTTCAAAATTCCAATTAATTTTCAGATTCTTACTCAAAAAAAATTTCTGTTCTGCTTTTGAGTTTTTCTTCACCAGCAGGATCATTCATGGTTGGGCTTAAAAGAACAATTATTTTTTTCTGCAATGACCATATAAATTCAGAAAAGTCTATTTGCTTTGAAATGAGTATTTGAAGTATTTTTTTAAACACACAAATAGCAGTGTGTTAATTACTGTTGCAATCCTGTTTTATAGGCAAAAATCAGTTTTGTTATCCATGAATTGATTAAAATCTATACCCTACAGTTCATGTATGGCAGCCATGTCAAGAGTAAACAGGTGCCTCCCCTCCAGAGGTACACTGTATTTTAAAAAACCTTATGATTCAGACCATGATGTCAAAGACACTGAATAGGAAAATCTCATAAATTATTAATTAAATCTCACAAATTATTAATTAAATTATTCTGAACTCTTCTTAAAGTAACTGCAAATAATTCAAATAAAAAGCAAGGAGTCTTCCTCACTGCCCTCTTGTTTATTCTTTAAAAGAGGAAAAAAACAAACCAAAACAATTTTAATCCATTGTATTTAATGCCCATCACATGTCACAAATACTTTAGCAGATAGAAGAATACTGACAGAGCAGAACAAGACAGGATAAACCTGACACTTTATCCTACTTCAGGGTGTTTCCTCTCTTTTGGCTGCTTGACTGCCCTAACGCTGCAACTGAAACCTTAAAACAATCAGATTTTTTTAGAGATTTTAAGTTTAAAAATAAAGATTAAAAACAAGAATGCAATATAATTACAATCTGGAGGCTTCTGGTTTCTCAATTTCTTTACATTTTCCAAGCTATGCTTATGAATTCCTCTAAGAGTCAGACAATAAAGTCTAAATTTCCCCAGATGATGAATCCCAGTTTATGTTTGGCAGCTATAAAAAAAGGAGAAAGCTCTTCTAAACTAACCTGTCCTAAATCTAGATTTATCTGATTTCAACTAATAAAAGGAGGATGGATTTGACACTTGACATTTTCAGGAGCAATTCTGAACTTGTTGTCATACAGTCCTCTAACCCAAACTGTGATGAATGTATTATTTCCTTTGAATCTCATAATATAACTTCAGATTTGGATGCAATCTCTTGTAATATACACTGTAAAAACACAGAACAATATAGCTCGTGCTCTAAATCCACTTAAAACTGGCACAAATACTGTCTGCATTCTGACTGATGACTGGTTTTACTTCCTGGCAGCTCATAATCTGCATCATTAATTAAAATATTCTAACATTTTATTTGAATGTGCATACTAAAATTCTTTTATGCAAAAATTCTATCTAAGAATAAATTCACCCTCACACCCAGTACATTTTTATTTAAGTAATTAAACAGACATATACCTGTACTAACACTTACATAATTCCAAGAGTAACTAGATAAACAAAATCCCTTGCCACAAAATCCACTTGGAAATTAATATTACAAGAAGCATTTTTTAAAAATCACCAATAGTTTTCTGTAGCAGTCAAAAAAGGTCATATTTAGGGCATTAGGAAGTAACTAGATGTAAAATCCATTAGTCAAGCTGATGAAAATGAACACTTTTTTCACTTTGTGTTTGCTTTGCATCACCAAGTAGGAATGTTTGATATGAAAATTATACCACTGCTATATAGTCCAGGTTTTCCCTACCAAAAATGGTGTTTTGTTGACCACAAATAGCAGTGACAGGTCAGTAATTGCTAAGTAGAGACAGCAGTAATTCCCCAGAATAAACACAGTACCTGAAGACAATACTTTAGACTTTCTAATTGTTTTAGAGGTACTTTAATTAGCTTTTAATTCAAACAAACTTCAGTTTCCTGCTTAAAATTACCAAGTCAGAAGCAACATTATTGTACAGTGCACTTGTGGTATAATACACTTCTTTTGGACGTAAGAATTCCCAGAAAAAAGGAAGAAAAACCAACTGGATTTCATGTATGACCATGAATAATAAAATTAGTTAGACAGTATGAAACATATCATGGGTATTTTCTGTCAGGTATTCCCAAACACTTGCAGAAAATGTACCTAAATACTTCAACAACAGTCTGATACAAACCCAAACCAAACTACAAATGACAATTACAGGTTTCTGAAGTGAATCATTGCTGTATAATGGTGACCTGAAATTCTGAAAAACAAAACCATAGTTGTTACACTGGAGCTCACTGTCCAGAGATAATTTGTGGAAACCTAAGAGTGGGCTGGTGCCTCCTTCATGAGCTTAAGCTTTCAGAAATCAGAGGACTAAATGTGCAGCAATCCATTTTGCTGCACTTGTGTAACTCAGGGATATAATGAATTGTTGCACACTGCAGGGACTGTATACGCAGCCCACCAGTTATCACTCATTATGATAAAGAGAGCCTTTTGTTGCATTTTACTATGCAAAATCATGACCTTCAGCTCTTGAAAAATCATCAGCTTTGAAAGGGACACATTTTACATGGGCTTGACAAATGTTATGCATTAAAATATAATACAAACTGATCCATGCTCTTGAGAAAATTAATTTATGACCTCCAATACCTCCAGTTTACAATTCCCGAACAGTAATATTTGCCCACCAAATAAGAGGAAAATAGACCAGTAAGAATAATAACCATGCAGTGATTGAGAAAAGCCATTTCATTACAGATTTTATGCATTTTCATTGCAGCTTTAAGAAGCAGATGTTGTGCAACCTGAATTCTGTCAAGTTGAATTAGCAACAATATAGTGATAAATAATTCAATAATAATACAACATCAAACAACTTACCCACACAATTAGTTCCTGAAGGATCAGGCTCATAGCCACTATTACAGTTACAGCGATAGCTGCCACGCAGGTTTTCGCAAATTCCATTGGAGCAAATATCAGGATCCAAAGCACACTCATTGATATCTGTATCATCACAACACATAAGATAATCAGCTACTGGAAGTTACAAAAAGCCTGATTCTGTGACAGATGTGGGCAACCTCTGACTCACTGGATGTTGACCTGCCATTCAGAGCATGGGTGAAGCTAAAAGACTGAAAGAAATTATCACTCCCCTCTGTTGGACACTACTGAGGCCAAACCTGGAATGCTGTGTCCAGTTTTGGGCCAGTTCATGAGGTTCACATGTGCCCACACCTCAAGCCTCCTGATGTACCTGGAGAAGCTTGTCATGTTCTTTGCACTCCTTGCCAAACTCACCTCCAATGTGCCATAACTTTCCTGATTCCATGTCTACACATTTCCTGTATTCTTCCCCGAATTTTTCCCTGGTTCCACCGACTGTGAATTTCCTTCTTACACTTAGTTTTACCAGGAGGTCTTTACACAGCCACACCGCTCTTCTGCCTTCCTTGCCTGATTTCCTATATGTGGGAATCAAGAGCCCTTGTGATCTCTGGAAAATGTCCTTCAAGACCTGCCAGGTCTGTCCTGCTCCTTTGAGGGGAGTTTCCCAGGGGGTCCCACCCACTAATGTCTTAAAACAACTGGAAACTCTTTCTCATAAAATTCAGAGTGCTGGTCTTTACTCTTAACCTGGTCCATATCCCACAGGATCACGAGTCCCACCAGGGCATGACAACTGCAGTCCAGGCTGCCATCAGTCTTGGCATCACTAATTAATTCATCTGTGTTGGGAAGATCCAGGTCCTGCAATGCTTCTCTTCTGGTTAAACTATCACCTGTCTCACTGTGCTCCAACAGTCTCCTGGACTACAGCCAGCCTGATGTGCTGTTTTCCCAGCAGGTGCTAGTGGGATGGAAGTTCCCCAGCAGGATCAGAACCTGATGTGCAACAAGAGACTGAGGGAACTGTACTTGTGCAGCTGGAAAGAGGGAATATGAGAGGGGCATCTAACAGCAGTTCCTTATCTTAATAGATGGTTACTGGGCAGATGGAGCCAGACTCTTCTTTGAGGCACACAATGACAGGGCAAGAGACAACAGTCACAAGATACAATGGGGAATATTAAACTAAACACCAGGAAAATAATTCTTCACTGCAAGTGTGGTTAGGCACCAGAGCAAACTACCCTGAGGGGCTACAGCAACTCCATCCTTGGAGGTTTTTCCAAACTCCACCAGGGAAGGCCTGGAGAAATTACTCAGCTTTGGTGCTACCACTGCTCTGAGCAGAAGGTTAGGTTGGATGGCCTCCAAACATCCTTCACAACCTGAATCAAGAGGGAACTATGTGTTTGTAAGAGTAACTTGATGCAAAATAGCCTGTGTGCTCAGTGCCTGTGGTTTAGGGATCTAGGCAAGAAGTTAAAAATTATTAGT
>JAOXXN010000482.1:366830-382712 GCA_026770055.1 Myrmophylax atrothorax
GGGGCTCAGCACAGGGGCCACCAAACCCCACTGTGTTTGTGCCCCAGGGGGCTGGGTTACACTGCTGGGTTTGTGGGGCAAAACCAATTCTCTTTGTGTCAATGTATTCATTGCAATATTTTTATTAAATTGTAACTCTGACTTATAATCTCTCTTGAGCAGTGTTTGTTTCTCCTGACAGTTTGCCTTTAAACCAGAACACATGGCAGCCCAGAATTCGAGCTCTGATGAATTCAACCACTGCTGGGATTCACTCACATCACACTGCTATTCCTAGAGCTCCAGTGGAGCCTGATGCCAGGGGTCAGAACAACTGTAATGCCAGCAGACCTGGGGCAGTTTTCTTACCAATGCAAGCCTGCTTGGTAGGAGTTCTCTGGAAACCTGCGTGGCACTTGCAGTAATAGGAACCAGGTGTGTTGACACAGTCTCCATTAGAGCAGGGGTTTGACATGCACTCATCAACATCTGCTGGCAGCACAGAGAGGCATTAGCAGCTTCACAACATCTGCAACACTTTTCCCCCCCTAAGTCTAGAAGTTTCCAAGTGAAAAGGATGGTGACTAACAGTCAAATGCTAAATACTGAAACTTGTTCTTGGTGCAGAATCATTACTTTCCTAAAAACACAGGGCTGTGCTTAGTTCAACAAGGCAGGCATTTTTAAGAAGCGCAACAGCACTATATAATTTATAAGCATCTTGAGAGATACAAGAAAAAATCCACAATGATTTTGAGATATGGGATTTGATGGTTGCCTAGTGAACACTTAGCACAACACAGTTTCACTTAAATTAATGACCATTTATTCTTCTTCAGAATAAAACCAACACAAATCAAAACTGGCACTTTGAAATGAGAGCAAACCGTGGCATCCAGAAACTACCCCATTTTGTTACAGGTTTATTGCAAAAATGTAAGGATGGGCCACACACCAGCAGGAGGGATTCCTAATGAGACCACAGTCTGTGCACCACATCTCAATTATTTATGCCCCATTGCATCTTCAACTCCAGTGTTTGCATTTGAGTTATGCCAGACTTAATCTAACCCTTTTCTATAGTGTACCTTACTCTCCTTTCCAAAGGTTTCTGCTATTTGGGTGCAACTAAACACATTTTAACCACCTTAAATGCTGCGTAACTGCTCAGAAATAACTTGTATTTGAAACAGGGCTCTGAAAACTTGAAGAGTTCCTTTCAAGAACCCTTCCAAATTTGATCCCCAGTGGCTACCAATGAGCCAGCTGCATCTTTTGCTCGAGACACCTATTCCCAGATCTAAAATAACATCGATTGCTCTCCTCATTACACTCTCCCAAGCCCTCCAGGATCCTTGTCCAGTCTGACCCCGGAACCAAACGAGTGCATCCCACTGGTCTGGCTCAGTCCCTCCTGCAGCTACTAGAGGATGTCTCTGCTACAGCTCAGTTTACAGGTTACAAACTGAGCAGATGCCTTGATGAATTCCCCTTTTCTTCATCAATCACTTTTGTTAATTTGACTTTTTTGCCTCCATATGCCCTCCATCTAGTTTACAGGTCTGGAATTACTCATCTCTTCATTTAGGCAGGGTTTAACACCACAAAGTCAATGGTGATTTGCAGGGGGTTTTTGGTATCTGGCTGTAAGCTGCCAGAGGAAGCTCTGGCTAAGTAAAGCCACTGCTGGTCAGCTCTTAATAGTTATGGTTTTCCCACACACTTTGCAGTGCATGCATCTAGAAATACCAGGAAAATTCCAGGGGCAATTCTCATGATCATTTGCACTCACCCTGTGTCAAATCTGGTTCTAAAACTTAGTTGACTACATCTTGAAAATAGTGGGGTGGAATGAGAAGTTAAACTTAGAAGACTATTTATGTTAAATAGAACATAAATATGCAATATACATAGTCATAAATATCCATGGTCCATGAATTACTTCACTCTAAAAGATGGCAAAAGTTTAATTTTGTTCTAATTTAATCATAAATAAGACCATGCATTTAACAGGATTTATTGTGCTAATGCATACACAGTTAAAAGCAGCATCATCAACACACATATCTGTGTTTACTCAAATCACTGATATAATGAACTGGTTTACAGCGCTCTTGGTGCACAGACACAGTATGTGTAAACAGTTAAATGAATAAAGGCAAAGAAAATGGCAGAAGGAAATGCCTCCTCTCACACATATTTTGCTCATTCACATTTGCACAGCAGCTGTTGACCACTGCAGTAAAACCACAAGAATGAAACATGATAAAGAAAAGAGAAATTCAGGGTGTTAAATATAATGAAGAAACCAGTAACTGCATCTTTATTATGGCAGAGTGACATTTATGACTTTTCCTATTACAGGCTTCAACTTGTTGGATATGTTAAAAAACCCCAAATATGTTCAAGCTAGAAATGGGTCTCACTGTAAATTAATTTATAAATTGCATAGCAGGAATGCAAGAGTTTCTCTATGAAACAGCTGACTTAAGCTTAGAAAATCCTTCCAAAGCCATGTGCATCACATGATTTCCACATAAAATATGCATCTTAAGATGCTCCTATTTTTATAAGTTCTTGATAGGAGAGGGAAATAACAAATGTATGTTAATATAAAGGAGTTGTTGGCTTTAAGTTTGCAATACAAGCATGCATATTCCAGCAGTATAAACAGGAAACATCTGAGACACAGATATTTAACCCATTTTTTCTATCTCCCAGCACAACCTTCTTCAAGGTCCAATATCTCTCTTTCAGCACTTGCATCACACTTATCTCTGCTTTCCAGTTTTTCATCTGTAACAACTGTCAGAACTTTACCAGGCACAGTATGAAACCTCCAAAACTCCCTGAAAACACTCATTGCAATGAGTCTGAAGACACATTACAGAAGTTAAAATATTTGCATCCACAGAACAACTAAAATTCAACACAGCACAGCTACAGGTTTGCCATCACTTTTAAAGTCTCTGCAGTTTTATCCAGAGGTTTTAAAAATGGAATTAAATAAGGAAAATTAAATAAATAAGAAAATAAAATCTGTCTATTGGTTTGGGAAAAGGGATTGACCCTTCAAGGTCAGATCATTTAGGACACTTATGGTCCTTGACCCAGCAGGCACATTCTAGTGTGAGAACAGCATAATACAAGTTTAAGCGAGAGAGCAGTAACATCATTATTTTTGTTTGTTTGTTTGTTTGGAAGGATTAATTTTGAAATAAGACTTTTTTTTCTTTAACGCTTTGTAGATACAAAAATATCTACATGGCTTCTTAATGTATTGCTTGGGGAACAGACAGTCAGATGGACAGAGAAGTACAGAAACAGTGTCCATTTATATACCATTAAAATATCCCCACACAGTGAAAAAAAACAATGCCCTAAGACTGTTCTTTCAGTAATGAGAGGAGCACCCAAGCTGGATTTAAGCAAGAATTTAAATTAATTTAATATGTATCAATGCACAGAGAAAATCCATGCAGTTATGTTCTTGCCTCTGTTTCCAAGAAAAATTTGTGCGATTTATAGCAATTACAATGCACAAATCCCTGATTGAGTGTGGCACTCAAGATACTCTGGCTACTTTTTTATAATACAAATAGCAAATAACAGTAAAACAAAGCTGTTTTATTTATAGAGTTCACAGACTGATTTATAATTCATAGAGTACCCTGCCTTATAAAGTCTTCTGAATACAAGCAGCTACTCAAGAGGCAAACCTCTGAAGAGCTGAAATTATTAATGACTGATTTATTTCATGCATAAGAAAATAGGCACAATGACATTTAAATTCTCTGGAAGCCATTTTTTGGGGGGTCTTTTCCTCTGCTTTCAACCTAGATCAGGTGAGGCCTTTGGTTTCTCCACTTACCTACAATTTCCTAGTATTACTAATTCCCAGCATTTCATCTGGAGTTGTCTCTTTATTTAGGCATTAACCTTATCACCTGCATCAAGATTTGCTTTGATTTGGCTTGATTTTCCACAATTCATTTCTTTCTAGACTCTTACCTGCATATATTACAATATCAATATATGCATTTCATTAAAAATCAAATGCTTGGCACAGTGACAAACACACTAATTTTCACCTCAGCACTGCCAGTTGTTTTCCACTCTCCACAAATTAAAATAAAGTGAGTTCAATGGCATTCAAATCTTATGTGCCACAGTGAACTGATACTTAATCACACACCATCTTTATGCTATCTGCTGATATGAAGAACAAAGGAGTTTTCAGTAGTTTTCAGTTACCAGATTCATAACCACATATTCAGATTTCTATCATTACTCTTTGTTTTTTCTTTTGAACTCAGAAAGAAAAATTAATAAAAAACTATTACCTATATTATGCTACCAAATAGATAGAAAACATCTGTGTGCTTCAGATGTTATCTTCAACTTGACCCCCAAGTTAAAAATATGAATACAAGATGTGAACTAGATTTCAAGAACATAATCCAGTCCAACACTCCATCTTCCAGAAGCAGCTCAGCACAATTCAAGGCAGTCCTTGAGTGGCGAGCTGCACCACAGTTAAAAATGTTATTGATTTCAGTGATGCAAAATTTAGTGCTGTAACATGTGCCAGGGTTCTCTATACACTATAAAGGAAGAATAGCCATGCAAACTAGACTTATAAACTCCTACTGCCCACTTACAGTGCACATACAGCTCCTGAGGCCCAAGGATGCAGCAAGAGATTAAGCCTCTTGAATTTCCCACTCAGAGATCAGAGGTACAGAAAACTCTCACCTAGACAAACAGGCTGAAAGATTTGGGCTCACCGTATCATAGAGGACAACTTGGAAAAACAGTAAGTCTTCAAGTGCTAAAAAGTGCAATAAGAAAGGTACTGAACTTCTTTCCTTATATAGTGTGGATAATATAAAAAATAATAAGCTGATTTTTTTTCCAAAATATTAAATTAAATGTTCTGAAAACTTTCTGGATGTTTGACTATCAGAGCAGTGCAACTGCTTGGGAAAGTGGTGGAATCTCTGTCAACTGAGTTTTCTTAACTAGAGGGGTACAGAGGCCAGGAATGATGTAGCTACAAGTAAGTGTAAGTTTCAAGTGCAGAGTATCAGCTCCATTAGAGGAAGGAAAACAGAGAAGTTAAACATGGTAAAAAACAGGGACTTCAAAGGGAAAGCATTATTCAACAGTTGTCACATTTCACTTTTCCAGAGGGCAAGGAGCCAAGCCAGGCTGGTACTGACCTTCAGTTTTCAATTCAGCAGGCACAGAGATGCTCCCTGCCCAGCTTCTGGCTGACATCCCCTCTGCTGCACCCACCTCAAAATCTGCCCTAACATCCTCACTTGAATTCCACTAAATAGTCTTGGATTACAAGATTTTTTAAGGCTTCAGGTAGCTGCAATTTTCTGAATTCTTTACTTCTGTATTTCCCTCCACAGACATGCTAGAAATTGATTCTAAAGCCACAGTTTCAGGGAGAAAAGCCTAAAAGGCTAACAAGGTCTTGTACAATACTTTTCATTCACAGATCTCAAACATCTTTAAAAAGCTCAGTAAGCAAATATTCAATCAAAAATATAACTAGAACTTCCTATTTGGGAGGCCATACATTTATTAAGTTATATCCTGCACAGAGGATTTTTCTCCACACAACTACCCCACAAAAACCCCCAAATCTTGTATTTTCTCTGAAATACTTGATGAGCTTTTGTCACTGCTAAAGTAAAGCCCACAGTAACTGAATAGAAGTGCAGAATCCCAAATTCAGCTCTTTTTATATAAAGTTACCATCCTGTATCTTCATATGAAACACAAATATAACCAGAAGTCAATTAAGGCAGTTTTAAAATTATTTGATATATGTAATTAATCCTTATAAGGAGGAAAAGCATAAATTCTACCCTTCATCGCCTTGATCATAGCTCAACTCTAAATCTCACAGCAAAAATGGATCTATGTGAGTGTAACAAAATAGAAAACTAAACAGAACTTACTTTATTGCATGTGTCCAAAATGTACAACACCCATCAAGGACAGGAATAGGAATACTCAGTACCAATATTTCCAAGACTTTTATTTTTTAGTAAGAAAACAGAGAACTGTCATAGAGAACTGATGTTATCCTACTGGGACTAACACCATGGCCTTTGTACTTCCAAAAGAGCAATATAATTAAAATTAATATACTTTTTTATTAAAAACCCTGCCAGATTTAAAGTAGAAAAATATTAGCATTTTAAAAGTGAATAATGGAGTTTAGAAACTTGCACTTACCAACACAATCCCCATTTGCATCCTGTTTATACCCCATGTTGCACTCACACCGGTAACTGGAAGGGGTTGGTACACAACGTCCATTCAAACAAAGGCTGGGATGGTGCTTACAGTTGTCTATGGTCTGATTGAGTATTGCTAATGTAGAATAATACAACGTGACACAAATATTTATGCTTTCAAGTGTAAGTAAAGATGAAGATTATACTTGGTTTCAGAAAGTATGTTATCAGGTGCATAAATATATTGGAAAAAAGGGTTTTTTCCAAGCACTATCTATTGACATGACAGTAAATTAACAATAAAAAAGAGCTCTTGGACATAACAAAAATTAAAAACCACATTAGACAAACATTCTTAGATGAGATTTACCATTTCTGTGTACAGCCTGATGAGACTGTCAGTGCCTCATGAATAAACCACAATTGGTGTGAAACTTGAAGCAGCCACTTCCTAGAGGTTTTCTTTTTTTTTGGGTGGACCTGCCTTAATAATACTCTTTGCATTTTATTATCTCTATGGTTGTGATCCCAGAGATGTGTTTACACACTATAAGCAAGGTATCTATCTATGACACTTCTGCCTGAATATTATTCACCTTGAACTTTCGGTTAAGGCAGTGTTTCTGCAGAATAATTATATCTGGAGGAGAAAAGACAGAGGACAGTTCATTTTAAACCCTTCTAGTTTTTTGAAAACACTTGGAAATCCTTAGTTATATTAGTGCTGACAAAGACATGTCAACAGGGACAACACAGGCTCAAGGACTCTGTAACTGAAGTCAAGAAACAGATCTCTACATCTGAACTATTGTTAGAAAAAGGTTCCAGCACTTCCTAATGTACCAGCTGAAATGTCTTTAATGTGCTTGAAAGACAAAGTAATTTCTAAGTGTTAAGAATATAGTATCATATCCAGACTAAAAACTAATCAGAAAAAAGGAAAAATAGAAGGAATAGTTAAAAAAGAGAGGAACAAATAACAAACCAAGCACTTACTCAGCCCTGTAATTATTGGGCCACTTCCAGTGGGACTCTGCCCACCTGGTCCACCTGGGGAGAAACCATTGCTTCCAGGGATGGGAATGAATCCTGCTCCTCTGGGGCCATAGCCATTGCCATTGCCACTAGGAAGGAACCTATTCCCTCCTGATCCACCACGTCTGGAACCACCTCTGGCAGAAGCACCATCCACACACAGCCTGCGGTGCTCATCTGTGAGACAGGAATGCACAGGGAAGCATAAAGTCAGTCAACCCTTCAAAGTCAGCTTATGAGGAAGATACAATCCTTTGTGTCCCACAAAAATCCGAACACCTCATCTCTCAGATGTCACGTGTTTCTTTCTCCCTCCTAATCTCAGATCTCATGACTGTGACAAGTGTTCTTAAGGAAGGACAATAAAACTAATAAAAAGAAATGCTGTAATTCAAAACAATTTGTTGAAACCTTTTTTGCTGATGTGTTGCCAGCAGCACTGCAACTCCTTGGTCAATCAGAGACCTTGATGAAGAAAATACCTGTGACTAGAGAGGTGGACTATGGCTCTCTGAGCACAGTTGAAAGAATAACCAAAATAGTGATGCATTTCTAGTTCAAAGTAACTCAAAATGTAATGAAACAAGAGAGCAGCTGTTCCTTTAAATCAAAATTAACTATGGACCCTCATAGTTGTTTCCTCTTTGAGCTTAACCACAAAATCTTTCCCATTTCCCAAGAATTATTTCCAAGGTCAACAAAAGGATGTTAAAGAAAAGAGTGCCAAACAATCATGGACCAGAAAAAATGGTTCACAGATGGTAATATCAGCATTGAAAACACAGGAATGAATAATAATGTAATTCCTGCCTTTCTTTTTCCATTCAGCCTACATTTCAAAGCAGTTTAAAATATTCCCGTGACCTCCATCCAGACTAGAATGGACAGCAAGAAGGGGGAAACAAACCAAGCAAAATAAACTAACCAAAAAGCCACTCACCAGATCCCCTGACAGGACACATCTCTGGAGCAGACCCCATGGCCCAGCAGCGTCCAGACTCACAGCAGCACTGCCTTCTGGAGAACCTCCCGGGCAGCTCCTGCGCACAGAGGCCACTCACAGTGCTGGAGAAACACGTGCCTGCCCTATGGTCTGTAGTTAAGTGAGAAAAAAAACCAAAAATGGTGACAGGGACTCTCAAAATTAATTTCCCTTGTTCACTCAATGTAAGGGTTAAAATGTTTAACAAATTGTATTAAAAAAAAAAAACCAAACAACAAAGCAAAAAAACCAAAGAAACAACAAAAAACTCCCCAACAAAACAAAAAAACCCAACACCCTCCCCCCCAAAAAAACCAACCAAAAATCACACAAAATAAAATAATCCCAAACCAAAGAGCACCCAAACCACACCAAGTAATTATCTTAGGCAAGCAGCACCCACACATTCCACACTGGATTTACTGCATGGTCACACAGCTGCAGTGACACTAGTCTTGCATTAATCCAGCGTGCAAGAGTCTGCTCAATCTTCCAGGAAATATGGATGATATGGAAGACAGAAAGCAATGCAAATAAAAATTACATTCATATATATAAAAACCCTACTATGGCAAAACCTAAGGTACTTCATGTAGCAGTAGCAACATCAGTAAATTCATATAATGAATTTTTCCTGGGTTTAAATGTACCTGACTGAAGAAATTCTGTCTAATCTGCTCTGCTCAATAGATTGCATGTACATTTGTAGTAGTGCCATGTGAAAACTACTTTCCTTCAAGGACAGACCATTTTTATTGTCACACTTCCGACTGCTGACTAGGAGAAAAGCTGAATGAATTTGGAAAGACATGGTACTAATTAGAGTAACTCAGCAGATTCTGGTATTTTGGTTGAAAGCAAATATTTATCTTAAACTAAGAAGAATAAATTAATTTGTGTTAAAGTTTACATTCTTCACTTTTCCCCTAAGTAAAGGAGAAATTATACTTCTGGAGTATACAAATTATGCTCTAATATGATAAACTTTCAAGAGCACAAGAACATTCAGACACATTTTCTTTTAAGGGAAGGAGACTCCATAGCATAAGACCCCGACTTAGCAGAGTAGGGATTTCTGTGCAACTAGTTTTGGGAGTTGACTTTAGAAATTAGACTGAAAAACATGACAAAATCCATAGAAATTTTGATCATATTGGAAATCACAGGTTTTCACTATTCCTGAGGCCGGCCACAATATATTTGATGTTGTCACTATTCAGATAAACCTGGATAAACAGAAGCTGGCTACATAGTTTAAAAAATTAATAATTTGAAATAATTTTTAGGTCTACTGCTGCTGGATGGCATAATTTATTGCAATTTGTGATTCCCTTCTCCAACATGAGAACAAAGTGCTTTGAGATACCTGAAATAAGAAGAACCTAATGGGGTCTAGAAAAGACATTATTATTAGCAATTGTTAATGGTTTTTTAAACATGATATGCAGTATTTTTAATTAATTAATTGTAATGGTTTATGTCACATATTTGACACATCCAGCTCTATAAAAGATATTACTACATGTGAAAATAAGCATTATACTTTTTTCTAATATAGGCATAGCTTTTAAAAAATTGCCCTGTAAAAGCCATAATCTACTGAAATTCAACACTTGGTTTATTATCTGTTTCTATCAAATTAGTGGCACATCAGTATATGTTAATTAAAGCCTCTGAATTTATGAGCCTTATATTGGTCTCTAAAGGTTAAAATAACCTACGTGAGATGGGATTTGAAGTACCAAGTAAGGACAAATGTTTGCTCCTTTAGAACCAAAGTGAGCTCAGCTTTTGGTTTCATCAGATTCAGGTTTGAGAAACAAATATTAACATTTCCTATGTTTGCCTGAAGAGCAGTGAGATGACAACTGCGTTTTTCCTCAGAATGCCCAGATTTCAGGCTACAATAAGCCAACACAAAGGGATCTGCTGTTTAAATGAAGGTGGTTGTGGTGGAAATCATCATCAGAGGAGGATGCTGTGAAGTTTAGGCAGCTGGAGCAGAGATACAAGAGAGTTAGCACAGAGTCAGGCCCTGGGGTGGGGTGGAAGTGCCAGACAGCTGGAGTACCTACCAGGAGAGCAGGATCCATCCATGGATGTGACATAACCACGAGGGCAGATGCAGAAGTAACTCCCCACAGTGTTAGAGCACACACCACCCTCACAAATTCCTGGGACGATGCTGCATTCATCAATATCTACCCAGAAAGGAAAGGACAAAGGCTAATTAGCAGAGCACTGGTACATATTGCATGAAAAAGAGGGAAAGAGAGTTTTCCAAACTGAAGCTGTTATTCAACTCAGATTACCTGAGTGAAGTATTCCTCGTGCCTGCATACTGCAAATGGTTTTGTTTGCCACCTAAAGGAGGTTTTCCCTACACACACACACATGGGGGGCGCCACTTCAGGTCACAGAGCACAGAAAGCAGGCTGGGAATTTCCTCTAAATCACACAGAGTGCCACCTCCAAGAACAGAACAGCTACAGTGCAATACCAAATACACATCCTGCTCTGGAGCTGAAGGAAGAATTATGTACAGCAGCCAAGGGAACAGCTCTAGGTTTCTGCAATCACAGAAATACTGCTTATCAGCTCTGACTGCTTTCTGGCCTTCTAATATTCCAACTTTTCTACGCAACAATTTTGGCCAAGCCCTTCAAATGCAACCAAATGTTGACCCATTCCAATATTTCTGTTAAGTTACGGCCTCATCTGAACACTGAAGCAATTTTGTATTTAAATAAATATAAAGTGAGATGTCATCAAGCTGATAAATGAATTTCTGTATGTAACTAGGGGCTGATAAAGCACTTGACACCAGGTCTGAGAGCATTGTGTGCTCTCCCAGAACAAACTGGAAGCTGAATGAGGAGCAGAGGTGATGAGAACAGCTATATTTTTATTGTTAATGATGTGAAGAACAGCAGAGCAAATTGGAATGGAAGAAATATAAGTAGGAAGAAAAGCATGAGAGTAAAGACTGCGTCATGGCCATTTATACAAATATCCCATTCTAAGTAACCACTCCATTCTATAACTGTGACAATATATAGACAAAGGAATATTTTTATGGCCATTTTAGTAACCTAATTTTGCTTTTGAGGGGCCACTCTACATTAGTTTTCTGAGCAGATGTGGCCCAGGTTTAACATAGGAGGCATTTGAGAAAACATGCAAAAACATGTGCCAACTTTCTAACCAGCATGAGATAAGTTGTCTTTTTGGTGTAGTTTGCATGATCAATACCAAAGCTAGTCATAGGTACAAGACTGTGGCTTAACTTGTTTGTAACAATCTGGATGTAGTCAACCAAAATTAGCTTTCATGCTGTGAAACAAAGCTGAAAACAAAAAATATCAGACTGTTGAATCCAGCCTGTCAAGTAATGCAGGAGAACCATCAGAAAGAGCACTTGACATAAATTAGCTTGTGATGACACCAAAGGTGTTTGCCTTCCTTGTGAGAAAGCCATGGGAACCCACAGGCCACTCCTTGTACTCTTAAATCAACCTTTTGTTTCCTTGGACCCGTCAGTCCAGAAACTCTCTCAAGATGAATGAACTACTTGAGAAATATACTTTAGCAGGTGCTGTTTTAGGGTGAGATCACTACATTCTCCACACTGAAAACTCAAAGGGAAGGAGGAGTGCCAAAATTACTTGGCATGCATGAGGTATTAAAGAGGTAACTCCCCACTGGGGAACTCCCTCTAGACAGGAATCTACAGAGGACATTCAGGTCCTGAAAGGAAGATGAATTTTTACCATAAGACCACTAAAAATATGAGAACTGTTCTTTGTAATGTGAAAGGAGGAATGAAACACTCTCCCACTGTCATGCCATCTGGAGTGTCATTGTAAAAAAGACAAATATATCTTACAGATAGCACATCTTCAAATATTCCAACTAGTCCATACATAAGAATCCTTGGACCTTTGTTCTACACTGTGGAGAAGAATCAGAGGAAGTGAAAGTTCTGTAATTTCAATCAGGTCATTTAATCATCTCAGAGGATGAAAAAAAATTGAATTTTACATTAAAATGACAAGTATCCTCCACATTTTAGGGCTCAGCTCAAGTATGAGTGTCATTTTTGCTAAATCAAAGCATTTCTAAGAAATAATGCTCTCACTTAAGACTTCATACTTACCCACTGCAGAGATTCCAGAATTCCTAATGATGGCATAAATCAAAACCAAGTAATTGCCCAGGAAATCTCTGAAATCTTGCAGTAATTTACTATATTAAAGACAACCTATAGAGCATGATGAACTGCTTACCATCTGATTTAATCAGAAACCATGTGTGTGAACCAAACTGAACCAGAGCTGCTGCGTGTTGGGATCTTTCATATGAAGACTCAACTGACTTTGCTGAGACCTTCCATGCAGAACAAGTCCTTCACAACCCACTTTTAAACACAAATGCTGCCTTCTGTATAGACAGCCTGAAACACCACATCAGAAATCAGACAAGAAAACTGCATGAAACCTGGACTCTGAAAGAAGAGCTTTTTTTTTTCCTGGAAAATTACATTTTCCCAATGGCAGTCACTGGGCACTCAGGCAAGGAAACTCCCTCAATTTACTATTCCCTGAAGGAAACCTTCAGTCTCAAGGAAAAATTACACTATCACTACTGTAGTGGTTCCAAAAATGAATCCCAAGACTAATTCTAAACATCAGAGGCACCCAAACTTTGACGAAGATACCACCAGTGTAGAGCTCACAATTTGGCAGCATAGAAATGCTGTCTGATGACTCCAAATCTGTGCACACAACAGGGATGGGCACAAAACTGGTAGCAACTCTCACCAGTGCTACGAGAGCAAGGTAATTTTAAGAATCCCTGTGTTAGGAACGTGGCATTTCCAAAACATACATTTCATTCAGACACTCTCTTAGACAGTGGGTCTGAAATCTTGTAGGTTTCATAGCACTTCATCCTTTTTTCTCCTGAGGAACACACAACAGCAGCTACCACATGTAAGAAAGAAAAAAAACTAAAACACAATAAAAATTAATCTATAAAAATCTTACTACTAAAACCACCAGGCCCTTGAAAACTTGAAAGTTTATTGTTCATTTTCACTTTGTTTGGTACAGGTTCCTGCTACTTTAAAAGCAGTAATCTGCAAGGACACAACATGTGACCTTCTACCAAAGGAAACCAAATTCCAAACTAGTGGTCATGCAGTAGAAAGCCCATTGAGGCAATGAGAAAGTGGAGTTTGCAGCTGGCAAGTGAAAGACATAGGAAGGAAGTAGTTAACCACCTCTACAAACCTGCAGGATGTAGATCATCCTTCTCAACTGGCTACATACACAGGAGTTTAACACTGTCTAGGGCTCTTGTCCAAGAATGACAGGATGCTGGGAAGGGAAAAAGTACCTTCCTGAAATATGGGCATTGACTAGAGTGAAAGGCAGACTCCACAGTTTTCTGCTTGTGGAGAGTAAAATGGGTTTTTACCAATTAATATGAACAACCTTGAGGAAGAATTTTTGTTTTACTCATTGTAGCAGTACTAGGTAATATAGATTTTTTTGATTCACTAGTTTTTGAGCCAAATCTCTGTCTCTCCCTTCCCTGCCCTGGTCCTCACATGTGCAATTATTTCTGTTAGCTCTGACTGGAAATTCTGAAACTCACCTCTGGAAGGGCTATTTTTAGGATGGCTGATTGGAAAAGTTACTCAATTTCCTCCCTTTCCCCCTCCAAAATACATAAATTAATGGTCCGAGGGAAATTGCTCCAAAGATAAGTAAGAGGAGACGGTGTGTTAAGGGTGAAGAAGACGGGTGGCATGAACAGCTACAGTTCCAACGCTGCACACAACATGAGAAAGCTCATCTTAGCATGAGAACCAATTTAAGTTTATGGTTTAAACTTTGCAGATATATTAATAGGTAAGCTGCTGCCAAAAAAACCCAGCCTGGCTACCCACAATTCTGAATTCGTGACTTCTACTGCTGGTAAGCAGCATTTTATAAATAATTGATTTAAAAGTACCAGAAAAGGGGCTCTCAGATGCTGAGTTCTGGAAAAGGGTTCCCTAAGAATAGTTTTTGTCTACAATAACACCTGGTAGGATTAAATCTGAATAGCACACATTAAAGCAGGAAAATTAGAAATAGAACTGTTTCTTTTAGGAGGTTCCTCACATTTTGGTGACATATTTGTATATTAAAAAAAAAAAGTTAGCCTGTGTCATATAGTCCTAACTCTTTGATTTCAAGTGTACAGCAACATTTCTTGGAAAAACATCTGAGGCATCCAACCTCCTAGAATTCCTCTGACTGTAGAGGGTGTCATAACTAACTACACTCATTCAACGTGTATGATGTATTTTCTATTTGAAAACAGTAAGTAGAACACATTTATTAGATCCCTGAAACACCAGTAAGAAGTAGTACACCTCATTTAAGAGCAGCAAGCCAAACTGAAAGTTTATTTCTCCTCTCAGTTTATCAAATCCATCTCCAAACAACCCAAAGATGCAACATTCACTAATTGTGGAAGACAGCAACATCCTCAAAATGAAGAGAATTTCCTTCCTAAAAACACACTGAAAACTCAATATATTGTAGATCAAAATTGTAGGCCAAAAAAATAAAGGGGTTGGGGTTTTCTTTTGTTCAGTTAAGACATTACAGGAGTGTGCTGGATTTGGTACAAACTCTGTAAAGGCCTTTTCCAGTTTTTTTTCAACCCTGTGCCCAATAGAGCTCATGTGCCTTGAATCCTTCCATAACTTTCCCAGTAATGGAAGGATTCATCCTGACTACTTTGGAAAGTCTATAAATCAGGATAAATAAAAACACTAACATGGAGCCCTGAGCCGAATCAATTTTAAAGTTCCTATTTTACCAAACAGCCTAAGCTCCCCAGTTACGTCTCTGCACATGAGGGCACTCACACAGTGTTACACATGCAAGTTGTGCTCATGTGCCTTGAAGATCCTTTAAACCCCCTTTACTGATATACAACTGCCATTAATTTCTGAGTGGTTAGTTTCTGTAAAATGTAATCTAAGGCTTAAAACAAATCTGGCAAGCCTTTTCACTGGTAATTAAAAAAAAAAAAGGGGAACATAAAGTAAGCAGATAGCCCAGCAAAACAAGGTTTATTGCTTAGTATAGCTCTGTGAAAATCCATTATGGTACAAAAAGCACAACATGAACATTCCTACTTATTCTAACAATAGCTATTGTTTCCAGGAAGAACAGCAGAAATAAAAACCCTAACCCACAAAATACATCTGGATGCTTAAGGGCAGAGGATATAGCAGGGTATCTCAAATCTCTCCTCCTTAAATAAGAACTGCCATTATAATAAAGAAGGTCTGAGTAGTCAGTGCAAGATTCCAGCCTTTTCCTACGAACACTGAAGCCCTAACTAGTTCCTGACTCCAATTTGTTTTTTGTCCTTTACAGACAGTAATATTTGATCTGGTTTTCCATATCTAACGAAGGGAAAGGAGTGAGCAGAATACTCCATACCACATTATTTCTACACAATGCTTTAAATAAAAAACTTCATAAAAATCATGCAGTTCCTATTAAATAATTTCTCTGTACACAGGTTCTAACTCATAGGACACCAATTCCTTACGTCCTTCCC
>JAOXXN010000482.1:382722-397168 GCA_026770055.1 Myrmophylax atrothorax
GCAAAGAGTTGCTCCACACTGCTTGCAGGATAAGTTTACTTTGCCCCAGATTTTAAAGTTATTTGGGGTTGACAAGCAATGAGTCACAGCTAACATCAGGAAGGACAACTTCCCATGGATGGTGTTTGCTCAGGTACCTTTTCTCACTCTATCCAGTGTCCTTAGCAGGCAAGCCCTATGACTTTTGCACTGTGATCTTACCTCTTGATCCTTGTATGTATATAAATGTAACTTCACTCAAATGACCGGTCCCACTAAAAGGGTCATTGTTTGAAGAACTGGTTATAGTTTTATCCTATAAATCTAACACTGAGAGATTATGAACACTTAATTAATCAAACAAAAAAGCTTTCATTCTCTGCTCCGATGTTGGAATAATGTAAGCATGGTATTATCCTGGTGTAATTCTGGCATGGTCACCTTGGCTGTGAAGTGTGTGGAAATGGACAAGTAACAGTTTGCTGTTGTCTTTTTTCCCCCAGAAATGTCAGTACAAACTAGGCAGGACAGGTTGTTATTTGCATAATTCCCTGTGTGGAATTATCTGACTAGGGAAGCTAATGGGGAAGTTGTAACCAGGGACTAATTACAACCTAATTTGTGGCACAGGCAGAAGTGTCAGGGGCTTAGAAGAAAACAGAGCCAGAGCATATGACCTGTTCTGTAGTAGGCTGCCCACAAAACAGGAAATGAAAACCCATTGATTAGTGAACCATGAAATAAGAGCAAGTATTTCAGACTGCAGATAATGTTTCACTTCTATTATACATTGTCCCAACACACATCACATATTTTAAGCAGATCTGTGTTAAAAATGCATTCAGCTTTTCCTGTGGATACTACCAGGGTGAAATGCAGAACACCTTCAACAATTAGAGCTGAACTTTAGATAGCTTAAGGAAGCAGAATGCAAAGGGTAAATTTTTAACGACGGCCTTCAGAAGGAAGGAAATGTATCACTGAATAAGTTCTCCTTTTGGCATCAAAGCTGGAGAGCAGATGCCAGGCAGAAAAACAATATATACAGAATAACCTACATTTTTTGGATCTCTATGAGAACATCTATTTGATGACTTTAACTGCATCCTTGCCTGAGAGGAGCTCCTTAATATGGAGCCCTCCTAGGGTTAACAGCAGAAAATCAAGAGCACTGCCAGGGGGAGATGACAGGCATCATCAGAACAGGAACTTCATTTATTGAGCTGCTACTGTAGTCCATCATAACCGACATCCAGATGCTGTCTGCTCTGGTGATATATTTCTATTAGAAATGCATTTTTTGGGGGGGGCAGGGGGACTTCCGTCTCAACAGCTGGTTTGGGCAAAAACACTTTTACCCAACTCCTGCTGTACCAAGTCTCATGTGCTAATAATAAATACACCACAGTTAAGAGAAACAACAAACCAAGTGCAATTCTAACAAGTAGGGGTAAGTAACTATGGGTAGATTAGAATAGATTATAGGAATGGATAGATAGTGAAGAGCCGCCTGTGAGAAATAGCCACAAACTAGTTAAGAGCATGTGGGTAAAAATGGAAGACTAAATCAACAAGGGATGCCTTGCAGATGGGGTCTACTCGAGCCATCTCCAGGAAGGTCTAGAAAAACAGAATGCTCATAGTAACTAATAACCCCCAGGATTCTGGACACTCCATCACGTGGATCAATGCAGGAGCCAGGACTAGTGATCCTTTCCTCATTCTCTCAATCCCTCTCTCCCTCCCTTTCTCCCTCCCTATGAAGAAGAAACAAAAAGCACCGCTCAAGGATATTATGTCTGTCCAAATCAAAGACTACAACTATACAACAGTTCAGTCATAATCATTAGTAGAGTGCTCTAATTCTCTACGTAAACCAATTTTTTGGTATGTTCTCTTACAACATCACTTACCATCACATTTTTGAGTTGCCTCATTCTGTTTGTGACCAACAGGACACTTGCACTCATATGAACCTACTGAATTAATGCAGTTTCCTCCTTGGCAGACTCCAGGGATAGCCTGACACTCATCAACATCTGCAAAGACAAAAAATCACATTATTACTTGGTGTAAGATGCATAAATTGTTTTCAGTAACTTCCTGATGTATTTTATTAAGTCCTACATACAGTTCAAATTGTGGTAGGGTTTTTTTTCATTCCCCACTCTCATTTGCTTACATATAAAGCATTTCTGAGGGGTTTTATACAAAACCATCCCATGACTTGATGTGTAAGTGCAAATGGGCAGTTAAAGTAATACAAAGGATCACAGATGCCTCTATGAAACACCCAACACTACAGAAGACTGAAATTCTTTCTACACAAGGAAAGGGAGAACACCAGACTGGTACATGACATACATCTTTGTTCCCATGAACAGAAATTCCAAACTTTGTTTCTGGCCACTGTGGCCAACTCACAAGATCCTCTCTGCCAACAAGCAACAAATAGAGGAGGGACTCTCTCCTAGCTGGCTCCCTTAGAACCTGTACCGTGAAGCCATAATCCAGGTGTTTTAAAAATCTTCTGGACCTGTTTGTTCCAGCTGTGTGATACTTCCAGGTATCTGCCAAGAACATGGTACTCTTGTTCAGGAGGATGCTCATTTTCTCAAAGCCCTTACAAAGCACTGAAATTCTGCAGGAGTCTGTTGATTAGAGTTCTCCTTCAGTTTTTATTCCTCCTGGTACTTGTGCTATAGATAAAAACTATGATATATGCCTTGTCCATTCACCTGCTTTTTCGTTTAAACAGGTATAATTTCCCATAGGCAAGGCTTTTTAGCAATTTTTTTTTAAAATCACGGGACTTGGTTTTAAGTATATTTGATGGAGAAATTGGGGTTTAGTCCTTGAATCTGTACTTGATTTAGTCAGCAAACTACTGTGTCCAAATGCAACTCTTGGATTGTAAATGGATTAAGGGCTTTATCAAAGGCATAAACTTTCTGTATTGTCTTTCTTCTGCATAACTAATGCTTTGCACTGCTTATTTACTTGGAAAGCAAACATTTTAAGAATGGGAGCTGGATTAGATGATCACCAGAGGTTCCTTCCAACACTAGTTATTCTGTGATTCTTTGAATCCTGACATGACTTTAAAACATTTAGAGAGAGGATGGTTCCATCATTTACTGATACACAGCCCACCCAGTAGCTCCCTTCTGAATAAAACACACAGTGTTTGTCTTTTGACCCTTGGGCCTCAAAATGCATTTATCACACACAGCATGACTGTGCCCTGAGTCACTTATTAACACTTATTTAAATTAAGTTTACTGTGTCAGCAGATCACTGTTAAAAAAACCCCACTGTGTATCCGAAAAAGTTTTATAAGTGGACTATGTTGAGGAGCAGTAAATTAATGGCAGCAGCAGCAAGCAGTGAACACTTCCCAGAAACACAGAAAGTATCAGTGGAGCCTCGGGGTGAACAAAATTTTAAGATCTATTCACTCCACTCATTCCTTTCAATACTTTTAAAAAGACAAATGGGTGTTGATCTTTGCTAAAATCTGAAAAGCCAACCCCAGTCATGCAATGCTATGCAGTGCTTGTCTAGAAGGGAAAACACAAATGGCATCACTATGAAAGGTGAAATCTTCGAATAACAAGCACTCCTTTGCTCTGCTCTGCTAATATCAATCTCAGTGTAATCTTGTATGTTAACCATTCTGCAGCATATTCAAATGTAAAGAAAGTAAGCATATTGAACTTTAATGTTGCTTAAAAACATATAAACACATACAAGTCTGATGCTTTTGGGTTTTTTTTGGTCAGTATCACCTTTTTTTGCTGAAAACCCAAGGTTTTTTTAATATATCACTGGTGGTTTGGAATTGAGAAAAGTCCAAAAGAACAAAAGTATTTTATTAAAAGGGCATGTTTTATCAATCGCTTCCTAAATGCCATATTAAGACATAAGAATATTCTTGTCTGAAAATGCAACCAAATTGAAAAGAAGCATATTTTGATTTACTTTTTTGTATCTTTGACAATCTGACTAAGTGACACAGGGGTTTTTAGCACTATTCATTCTCCATTTCCTCACACTTTTAAATCCCAACCACATCAACAGAATAATTTTTTTTGCCATACATAGAAAATTAGAGTAATAACTCTTTACATACAGTCCTGCATACAAAGGTTCAATATGCTACAGATTAGGTAGAATGTTTCCATGTGTTCACAGTCTAATATCTGGCAAGTAAAAAAAAAAAGGTTTTGTATTTTTGCAGAGTTTTCTCTGCAAAATGCCTGTGGGATTTGCACAGCTAGCTTTAAACACGCACCTTTGAAAACACTCCAAATGTACCTTCTCTTTCTGAACTGTGGGCTCTTTCTAGAAAAAACTCTGAAAACCTAAAAGGCTCAGGAAAAATAAATCCCCCCAGAATTTAGACACAAATTTTGGAGACTGCACTTTTTGTTTATTGTAACAAAAAATTAAAAAAAAATCTTTTTAATTCTGCCTGGAATATGTATGGGGAGTTTCTTTGCAATTGATATGCCTTGGGGGAACTAAAAAATAAATTATTCATGAATACAATGGAAAACTCTTGGTCCTTCCCCTGCATCCTAGGTAAAAGAAATACTACATAAACAGAAATAATACAAAACTATTTTTTCCCTCCTTCAATTAACTCTGAAGGGAAAGGGTGTAGCTTAGAAATGGGACTGCTGAGGAGTGCAGGGAGGAATTGACTGAGAAAATATCCAAGACAGGATTTCTGCCATTATGCTACTCCTAAAGCCATGCAGCAATGGCAATAAAACATGTTCAGGCGGAACATTTAAGTTCCTCCTGCCTGAATTCTTGGATAAAGTGTGTCTGAACAGCTACAATTCCTGTTTAAGCAATGACAGAATAGAAACTGCTAAGCAAAAAGAATGGAAACACAACTAAACAATCTGAGTTTTGACTGGATTTTAATTTTTTTTTAAATGAGCTTCTGTAATTTTTTTTAAGCTCCTCATGGTAATAACGAAAAAATAATACTACTATAATGTCCTATACAACTACACGGCTCAGAAAAGATAATTAATCCTGAAAAGTTGCCAAAGATCCATTTAAGATTGCATCATGCAAATCCTGTGAAGAGTAGGAGCAATTTCAGGAGTTACCCAGGAGTTAAGTCTTGTCACAGTCTGACACCTAATACATATTTAAATTATGACCTCTTTTCCAATAATAAGACTTGCAAGTTCTACTGATTTTGATTTGTTCATACCAACTCCCAAACGAGGTTGCCTACTGATGGAAGCATTCACTTCAAAAATGTCAAGCATTCAAACTACGGGCAGAGTGACTCTGGTCTAATCAATGTGTGACAAACAGTCTCACTGATAACCAAAGGTTTTGTGTTCCTTAAGAAAAGGCTCCATAAATCTAATGTCACCAAAAAAAAAAAAAAAGAAAAGAACTGAAGAGCATTAGATCCCTGTGTTTGCTTCTAAAGCCCTCAGAAAAAAATACTTACTCTCATCTAACCTTTCTATTTCATGAAATGAATACTCTCCAGGAAGGAGTTATCACACTTGGAGAACAACTGGAATCTTCCTCTCCTGGAGGCATTAAAATCCCACCTGGACACGCTACTGTGTCACCTGCTCTGGGTGATCCTGCGCTCGCAGGGAGGTTGGACAGGATGATCTCCAGAGGTTGTTTCCAACCCCAACAATCCTGTGATTCTGTGATCTTATTTCAACAGAATATGCACCACAATATGGAGTTTGAAAAGGTAAGAAGTATCTCCACTGTACCATGTGATACATCCAACCCTTTCCTCCAGCAGAGTGGTCTAATAGTTCATAACAGAGTTGACAACATGCTATCACCACCAAACTGAGATCTGCAGGAATTGCCACTACTCAGATCTTAAAAGGGACTGTCTCTACTGCTGGAAGTAAGGGCAATGATTCCATAAAACAAAGAAATTCTCTGTCTCTCCTTTTCCGCACAGAAAACCCAACCTTTCTTCATCTGTGCCTTGCCATCATCTTGTTAAATCACAAACTAAGCCAAACTGACATGAACACAGTCTGAGCTTCCTATGTAATAACTTTATGTCAAAAATGCAGCCAAAATTATGGCCGTTTAAACTTCCTTTGCTTATCTATTACACAAAGTAGACTACATTGTTTCTATGCTCCCCAGTGGAATTCAGCACTGTTGTTAACTACATAACTTAATATGAAAATAAGAAAGCAGAAGTATTGTGGGGATGGGTGCTAAAGAGCACTACTGATCTCTCACATAACTTGAATGAAGACCCAGAAGCTATTCCAGGATCAGTCTGGCAGAGAAGTTTTGAGGATTCATTATATCTGGCCAAGTCATACAATGGAGTTTGACTTGGAGACATGTATGCCTTCTGTACACTATTTCTGTTTATGACATTGTTATGAAAAGAATGTCTAAAACATGCTAATCACTTCAAGATGAACAGTAAAACATAAGCTGTTACACACAGACAGAGGCCTATCTCTGGCACACAAGAAAAATCGACATCAAATATTTTTCCTGACTGTTATTCAGATACTTTAAGCAGTATAAGCACAGAAAAGCATGAAAGCGAATATTTTAAAGGAGGAAAAATGAAGGAATTTATTGCTGCTTAAAACTAATTCAAGCATTTAAATAAAATAGATGCATTTGCTAAGATAATGCTGTGAGTTGTTCCTCAGAAATGAATTTGAGCCAACAGCTCAAAGTTTCAGTCAACCATACCACTGCAGAATGAAAACTGGTGGAAAAGCCCAAAGACATGTTTCATCAAGTTCCAATTAATAAGAATTAAAAATCTTACACCATCTTGATTTTCTCTCATTTTTTTCAGCTCACGTGCATAGAGGGCTCTTAACAAGAACTGTTATGGAGGATACTTAAAGTAGAAATCCAGCCAAACAACTGACTTTGTTGGATTTGTGCAGTTTTAAACTACTGAACTGCGATACAGTGTAGGGAAAAGAACTGACATTCATCTGGTTGTCCCTCCACCTCACTGTCTGCTCATCCAGGCATCAACATCTTACAGCAGATGGTGTCAGATACCTTCTCTGCTAACAGAAATCCTTGCTAACATATATACACATGAACAAACTTGCTACTGTATGAAAAAAAAAAATCAGCATTTAACGTAGTAAATGAGGAAAAGCAAGACTTGTGTGTGCTTTAACTGTGAGGGTGTAAAAGCCCAAGGGTTCCTTTCTTGGGGGTCTCTCCCTGGAGGTGCCAGCTCGGGCTGTTCCTGTGTTCCTACGCCATGAATAAATAGCTTTACAGAATGAGACATCAGAGACTTTGCCAAGGGAAACCTGGGGCTGAACCAGTAGGAAAACCTGATCTGAGTGTGTGAGTGGGGTGTGGGGGGAATCAAGAGGGAGCTGCCTGCCCTGGTGGGGCTTCAGTATCAGCAGTGAAAGGCTTTGGCACTGGGAGGGGGACTGCCAGAGGGTCTTGTGAATGGTCAGACAGGGAGGCTGCTTTCTGGATCAATCCATGACTCAGAACAACTCACTTCGGTTCACTTGTATGTGCATGGTCACTGTATTCGACTGAGGCTCACTTGCCAGCACAGCAGGAATACAAGATGGTGTTAGTTGACTTACTGGAGAGAGTGGGGAAGTTTTCCTCTAGTGACTGTGACAGCACAGGTTTATGTAGGCTTTGGAGTTATAAATCACAAACCCACCTGAAGAGAAGGGGGCCCTCTGATCTTACACAATGCATCAAGATTTATTTGTGTGGGAAAAGAGTGTTTTCATGACACCTCCAGGTATGGAATGGCTCTGGAGTGATGAATGTGCCTATCTCAACATTATATCAGGTGGAAAAATGAAACCTGGCAAAATGACCATCAGCCAGCTGCCTGCAGCCTAAGTACCACTCCATCCTGCCTTAGGAAAAGGATGCCTTCATGTTAGTCAACACATAAGTGCAAGCTACTGCCAAGTCATACTGCAAAATAAATAGAGTGGGACTAGATGCCCTCCTGCTCAAACCAGATGGATTGTGCACACACATCAATGCAACAACAGATTGTTGGACCTTGGACTCTGAACCTTATTGCTTAAAGGGGTAGTGAAATGCATAGGGTCTGGCTGTGGCACTTCTTGGTTTGCGCTGCTCCTTGGGAAGGTTCTAAAACAACACAGGCTTTAAACTGACCAGGTGTGCCAGTCTATAGCAGGAAAGCAGCACACTCTCCTTTGGGAGTCCTGGTATCCTCTGTTACTGCATTCTTCATGTAGTTTATTCTAAAATTTAGCCAAGTAGCTACAGCAGAACACCTTTCTTTCAGGACATTTGATAACAACAAGAAAGCAGGAGCAGCAAGACTCTTAACCTCATGGAAAGAGAGATTGGGTAAGAGAGAAGGCTTTCCCATTTCTCAATCATTTTATGAATCTAAACACAGAAGACTGCAGTCCTTTCTTACTCATGCATTTTTCTAGCCCTGTACAAATAATCCAGACAGCTCACTGTGTGCTTTATTTAAATGGTGGGATTTAAAAAAAGAGTCTATATGATAATTCCAAACCACTTCAGAAAGAAAAAACTGCTTATGGAGAAATAGAGTAATTAATTAAGCATGTACTGTTTAAGGGCTACAACAAGATAAGCCAGTTGCCTGATTGAGGCTCTACTGAAGTACCCAATGGCTTTGCTAAAGCCACATTCTGACCTTTCCATGCTCTCAATATCTGTCTACTTGATTAACACCCATTTTTCCCAGGCACTCGAGTTTTGTTCTGTATGTACACTAGCTGAAATCTAGAAGCAGCAAAGCACACCCACATTTTACCAACAGTAAGACACATAACACAAACAAGAAAAACACTGATGTTGTCTTAAAGGAACTGCAAGGTTTCCAGGATGCATATCAGAAACACAAGTCATGCACAATTTGGGTCAGAAGGCTTACCCTGACACGCTCCAGTGCGGATATTTGGGATGAAGCCACGTCGGCAAGGCTGGGGCTGAGCAGGGCACATCTCACAGGGGTGACCCCATGCACGCCCAATGGTGGCACAGCAGAGGGATTTTGTGCACACAATCCCAGTCAGCTGGCCTTGACACATCTGCTTGTTGACTTGTGTGAAACATGGGCCTGTCCTGTAATCTGGAAAGAAAGGGAAAGTGCACTGTGTTATACAAGGCAGTGTACCAGTAACTATAGACAGAACTGATTTTTAATCCAGTAGATACTTATATAAAGAATTCCAAGAGGACCTGGAAATTTAGGTTGCATGACACCTCCCATTGAAGGAAACGATTTTCACAAGGTTATCTTATCTTTCTATTTACGCCTTTCTGTTACATAGAAGTAAATAAAAGGCAGCTGGACCCAAAGCTACTCTGTGTGCTGACAGTGTATCCAGTAAAATCCACAGTAAGCAAAAGAGTTTTGCAAACAAGCAAAGAGATGAAAAGAGCAGATCAGATTAAGCAAACAAAGATTGGAAGCTGGTTTGCTAAGCCACTTCATGGGGATGCATGGGATGGAGCTACAGACCTCAGCAGCCACACATTTATTCACTCCACAGTGACCAAATCCATGCCAGAGACTGTCATAGAATCAATGTTCCTGCTGGGATGCTCATTGCAAAATACTGCTCTCTACTGAGGACTGACTGGTAAACCACCATTTATCTTCAGAGAAACACCATGAGACAATACAGCCTCTTCAAGGCATATTCATTACACTGGATATATCACAGAAACTATATGAAAATATAGGAATTCCTGTATGCAGTTAACTCATTGAGGTTCAACCTGTGTAAAGTGAATTTTTTTCTAACCTTATGAGGCAACGCAAACTGGGATCAACAGTTAACTGAAATTCTATGGGAACAAATGAGAAACAGATGGTTGCTCTAAGCCAGGGGAATAAAAGAAGAAAATGCAAAGCTTCCGTTTAGACTCAGTCACATGAAAAAAGGTGTAGCAGTGAGGTTATGGATGCTATCCTGTTCTTTTATTCCTACTGAAAGCAGACTCCAGAACTACTATGTGGGTCACACAGTCTTTCACACACTTTCATCACTATGCAATTAGTCTCACAACCAAGCAACAAATGGGACAACCCATGCTTTCTATAACTTGATACTTTCACCCTGAAGAATTATGAGCTTTGACATGATTGGAAAGAGAGAAAATGGTCTTCCTAGTAGGATGTCATTTTAAACTTTACTGGCTCCTAAAGTAAAAGCTAGCTCAAAAAGAAGTAGATGTTCTGCTCCCTACCTTTGGTAAGGGTCACTCAGGTATCAGCCTAGGAAAGACTTTAGCACACAGTTATTTATTTATTCACACTGGCAGTCAATTTCCACCAGGCAGTTTACTTTAAGTAAAGTTAAGCAAGTAGGAAAGTATCCACAAAAATGCCTGACAATAAAAGGAGATTGAAACATCTTAAATATGCAGTAAAGCCTGTGAATTTTAGTATCTCTTGATTTTCAACAGAAAATAATCTTCAAAGTTTACTTTAGGATTGAGTTTGGACTCCACATAAGTAAGATTCTCAAAAATACGAAGCTGAAAAAGACAAGAAGATATGTGTGGGTAAGTCGAAAAAGACCCTTCATGAGTCTCCAGCAACCCTGAGAGGCATGTTGTAAACTATAGTCACTATCAGAAGGAAGTGAGATTTCCAGTAGTGCAAGTCATCTCTGGATCCACACTGATATGTGTGGAGTATCCAATCCTGGCACACTTCTGAAGTTGTATTCAGCACCAGCATCAACCTGTTTCTCAAGGGAACTCATCTACAGAATTTCCTGCCCATGTATTCCTCTCATGGAGGCCAGTTCTTCATGGGGAAATGCACCCTATAATGAAATGAAATAATGATTTATTATGCACCTTCAAAATTTTCAAAACTTGGATTCATCAGGACTGATAATCTTCACATGCCAGCTCACCTTCCAGTTCCTGCTTTGATAATAAGCAGTTCTGCTGCACAGTATTGTATTTGATATATTGATTATGTATTGATGTATTGTATGTATTTTATATATATTATTGTGTATATAGTGTATATATATTACATATATTGATTTTCTAGCTTCTATTCTCCAAAGTGCTCTTCTTTATGGGACCAATCTTTGGATATCATGAAGCAATTGAAGTAGGAGTAGAAATACCAGCTATGTACTTCTCTGCTTAGTGGCTGGTGGCTGATCCATATGAATATTCTGGCCAAAGATCTTCCATGTTAAAAAGCTCAAAATTCAACCAGACAAAATTAAAGTTGGAAACGAAACTTGAGTTATGAATTTTATTTGAGTTCCATTACCTCCCCATAACATGTAAGATGACTATGTGTACACTGTCAAACCTTGTAATGAAAAGTTCAGTTCAGAGGGTATGTTTGAAAGATTAGAGTATATAACCAGACTACAAAGAGTGTTTGTTCATGAGAATATGAATGATTTAAGTACAAGAAGGAATGATACCAATACATCTATTACTTAATATATCCTATTAATAAGAAATATATGCTCTGGAAACCTAGACATGTGTGCCTACTCATGCCTTAATAAACAGAGAAAGCATAAATCTAATGTTCAGGTTCTATAACCAAGCAACTTCTATCAGCATAAGTCTGCAGGAGGGTATCTAAGAACCTGGCTACTGCAACTTAATCACCAGAAGAACAAATTCAATTATTATACTTTCAGCTAATCTACAAATAAAAATAAATTCAACCCAGAATGCTGAGATCCTGAATGATATTTTAAAATAAAGGCATATAAGCAATGGATCCTGAGCTCCAAAGAGACTGTGTGGCTTACAGAAGCACGGACCTCTTAGCAGACCATTTCCAGACAGCAACAGGAAAATAATCTGCTGTTTGCACGCAGCAGCACTGGTTCTTTGCAACTGCAAGTAGAACAGGATGCTGGAAAGCTCAAAAAATTATGCAGAGAGTCAGAAGAATGAATTAATATTTCTGAAACACGCCTTATAGTATTTTAAAATACTACTGTAACTTAAAATATTATCCATAGAAAGCATATCCATTTTAAAAGTCTTTATCTGTTCAGTTTAACCAAGAAGAATTCCAAAGGCAAAGAGGCTGATTAGTGGCTGCTCTTCTGTCCCAAGGGGAAAATGTAAGATTTTAAAATACAAAGTGAAGTCAAGCATGTTAAGGTAAATAGTAAAGCACAGCTGTTTACACAAAGGTCTGTAGTCCCCCCGTTTATTTTTACTTGGGGGAAGCAAACATAGTAAAACTAAATGCCATTCTGAAGATACTTTGTAGTTTCAAATGAAGCTGTGGATTTGATTCAGGGATTGCTGTGTGACATTCCATGGTCTGTTTCACACAGTCAGTCAGATTACACTGTTCTAGTGGTTCATCTGACCTTAAAAACTCTCAGTTTATGAATGAATCATCTTTTCCATATGAGTTTTCTTGTCTTGTTAGGTGTTTCTTCATTTGCTCCTTTCCCAGCACTGCTGATGGAATAATTTTGCCAGAAAGAACATATGTTGAACATATGTTAGAAATAATTTGTTACTTAGAAAGGGTAACTGCTTTGGTGAAAGAAAGTGATTTTCAGCACACGTGTGTTATACAATTATTTTTTAACTTCAGAAAATTATATTCAGTACACACCATTACTGAAGAATGATGATCTTTATCAACCATCCAAATTGTTAATATAATCAAATTTCATAAGAAGTACTCTTTTCTTCGCATCAAGAACCCCAGACTTGTAAATTTAGTAAACTGCAATATTTCTATTCCTCCATAAAAGTGTGTATTCTGTAATCTCAAATGGGCCTATCCAACTATCATGGTTCTAGGGATCTTTTCCATTAGTTCCTTTTTAAAATTGCAATCTGTTCTAATTCTACCTGTAATTTAAAAGAAAACCCTAGCTGACAGGGACCTTAGACAAGGATTAACAATGTTCTGTGTCTAACATCCACCAGCTAAAACCCCAAAACGTAACTTTTGACACTCCAACTACCATTTGCTGCCATTCAGGACAAAACAGTAAAATATTTTGGTACCATTTCTATCTGAATTTCATCACAGTCTCAGCCTCCACAACTGCATACTGTGTAAACTACTACACTACTGCCCATAAAAATTTTACCTCTTCTCAGGTAACATAAGGGAGAAAAAGTGAGATATGAAGAGAAGGAAAAAGGCACCTAGACATGGGAATGTCCTTTGCAAGTAATGCAATAACTTGAGTCTCTTTTCATGAGAAAACACAGACTGGATTGTAACTGAGGGCTCCCAATACCAAAATGCTGTCTCTGTGTGAAGTCCAACAGTGGTGCAGTGTCCATCTCCTTCACTCAGCCCACAGGAGGGTGAAAGGACAGAGACTGAGTGCTGGAGCAGCACATTACCACAAATCCTCTGTTTCATGAGTGCTACAAAGATTAGCAGGAAGGAACTGTGAAGTCCCTTCCATCATTTTTATTTAAACCAAACTCCACAGAACCATAGCTGAGTAAGAAAGCAACATGTCTGGAAGCAAATATTTTTAACTAGAAGATATTCGTAATATTGATTTAATTATCAAAATACTGAAAATACTAAGTTTTGTTGATCTGTATGAATCAGATAAGGAGTGAATAAAGGAGGATGTCTGAGATGTGCCTTCCCATCTCCTGCCAATTAAAGAACAACAACTAATACTTAATAAATGTATTTCACTTCCTTACAAACCAAATCTGCCTTTCATAAGGCACTTTTTACAGAACATCTCTGCCATAGGGATGATTTAGCAAATATTAAGGAATAGGTAAGAAAATAAGTAATTTCACCTCTACCACCTCACTTGCAGGCTCAAATAGGGCAAATAGCTTATAGCTACTAATGATACTTCAAAAAACCATTTCATACCTCAGCATGATTGGATGAACAACCTAATACCTGGGACCTGAATGCTGGAGAGAAGTAAATGCTGGAAGAACCACCAGGAATTTCACTACCCTCTGAAAGAAAAATTACCACAGTGGTGCAAATCATGCAGGGAACCTTCAGAGTGGAGACATTAAATCTACACCCACAAAGATCTGAAGTTAAATTCACCTTGGTAGAAGACATTCCAACAGGAGACATGAAGGAAAAGCCAATGGTTTTATTGCAACTCTGATAGGTGGCAAATTTCCCCATAATTTCCTCCAACACTCAGAGCTCTCCAGACACCTGAAACATGTTTCTGCTCCTTGCTGCTGCACCTGCTCATTGATTATTAATGAGATTTTCCAAAGAAACTGTATCTGACTTTCTCCCTTTGCAATGTGAAATCTAAATGTTTCAAGAAATAAACCTGTAATTGAGCTCCAACTTTCTGCCATGGGATATTCCATAAAGTGTGACTCTGTCCCAGTTCAGCAGGTGGGTCCAGTTTATCCCTGTGTGGGTGTGACCAAAGCTGTGCATTCTAAACCCTCTGGGCCATTGCCCAGCAACTGGGACCAATGGCCC
>JAOXXN010000485.1:72451-99244 GCA_026770055.1 Myrmophylax atrothorax
CCTCCCCCCAGGAAATGAGTGAAAAACAAACTACAGAAAACAAATCTGAAGTAAGAAGATCACCACATTCAGGTCATTGTTTGGTGAAACATCAGAAGTTTCAGTTAATTCATCCAGCACGGTTGGAGCTAGACACAGTCCTGTGACTACCCATGCTGCATTTATTTGTACTGAAAAAGAAAGTACAAGTACTCTCTTTGAGAAGAGAGTATTTAATTGCTAATATGTCTTTCTGCGTGTCAGTGTTCTACAAGAAAAGAAAATGTTTTCTTTTATAATGGCATTTGTTGCCAGTGCCATTCCCACAAATCTCTCTTTTCAGGTCCACAACAGTATTATGATATTACATTCATTGGTCTCAGCCATATAAAATGAATCTAAGTTAACTACTATAAAAGTAAAATGCAGATAACCCAGCTTCCTTATTTACTTTGTTCTAACGGAATGAAAATGTCCTTAAATTGGAAATAAGTATATTTCATTTGCAACCTTTTTACACAGGCAAAATTGGATAAGACCTCATTTGAACTAATCAGTATAAATAGCTTTTTATCCCCCATGTCATGTTCACTATTCAGAATCACAAGTTTTACACATTTTTATTTTCTAAAATCCTGCGTACATTTAGATAATATAAGTTCACTAAATAAGAACTTCAAAGCTCGATTTCTCAATTAGTGTAATTTGTGCTGAATAACAAATGACCCACTTCAATAAGTCTGTTGCCACTGATCAACTGACAAGCTGGTAAATATTACTGCTAATGCAGCATGCCATGGTGATACTGGGAAGGCAACTGTTATGAAAAACATGAACACAATGTATGGTCTGTCCGATAAATGGTCATGGGATAATCTTAGTCCTGAAATCAACAAAATCTTTAAAAAAAAAAAAAAAAGTAAAAAACTAGAAGGACACATTTGGCATTGTCAAGTGTTTTTAGAGGCAGGGGTTCCCATGGCAATTCTTTCGGTCAAATTTGAAGGCTACAGTAGCTTATGATAAGAAAAGCAGTGTGTGTTTTGTATAAAGTGCCACAGAAGTACAAATGGCAGTAAAGCCATGATCACCTATGGGAAAGGACTATTAAAAATAAAGATCTACTGCTGAAGTAGTCGTTCCAGGCAGGTATGTGGGTGGCACTATGTGAAGCAGAACTGAATGGGTACTAGATTTTTCAACAAGCTCACACCAGAATATTGGTACTTTCTGTAGCTCATACTGGCATACAGATCTAATGGAACATTAAAAAAAACCCGCATTTTTTTTATAATTGTAGTTTAACTAAAATGGAATAGTTCTTCTCCTACAGGAACAGAAGAAGAAAAAACAACCAAACAAAAAAAAAAGACATCGATATATAGCTGAGCATATCAAATCGAAAAAGATTAATGCTGTCACTCAGAAACACAAAAAACCCTCTCACACTTTTTGTGTATTTTTTTAAAAAGACATCTAAAGGAAAAAACTTGTGCAATGAAGATCACAAAAACTACATCATTAGTAAGGAATTATACAATAACTGTTGCAACACATTCCTGTTAAGTATATTACTCTCTTACTTTTTCACAACATGTGATGCATATTTATTCTGTGCAAATTTCCCTAAGAAATAGAAAGCATTTCCTTGCCTATGGTCATGCATCTTCTTAGTTATTTCCACCTAACCTGTAAGAAGGATGATTATAAACTACCTGCTGAGATTTCTGGATTATTTCATGCCATTTAAAATTCAATCCCATTGCATTTTCTTTTCTTGCCTCTTTAGGTCACCTCCTGTTCAGCCATGCTGACTACTGGCAGTGAAGTCACCTGTTCCCTAAATTAAAGAGAAGCATGACAACAAGTGTGGGTAACTTCTGTGGGGATAACACAATGCTGCATCACAGCACTATAGGCTCTAGACAATACCCATTTCATATACAACTAACCTCAGTGCAATTCAACAGGGCCATATGAGATACCTGTAGAAACACTCAAGTGGGATACACAGATTCAGATTTAATTGTAAGGATTCAGGATTTAAGCCTGTAAATGTTGAGATGTAATAGACACTATTCAAAAATATGAATATTTACGTGGGCTTTTAATATCAAGTTTTAGCTCCCAGTTTTCTAGGAAATAATCCAAAATAACATTACTCCCTTCCTTCAATTTCCTTTCTTTGCTACTCACCTGTCCCTACCTGTTTTTTCAATCCCTAAAAGTATTTGTAATTTTAAAAATTTAGTCTGGTTTTCTACTGTAACTATGTCTTCTGTTCTTCCACAATTTTTTTTTCTAAGTGCACTTCTCCTTCTGCTTTTTTTTGCTTTGAGTGGCATTTCCTTATGTGCATCTATATTTACTTCTGAATCACCCAGTTCCTCTCAGGTTCTTTTTGAGTTTTTCACACTATATAATTTTCAGTCTCTCAGAACAACAGTTATGCCACTTCTCCCTCTCTCTATGTTTTTGGTTTTTTTTAATTCTGCTTTTTAAAGCATCTCCTCTTTCTCCTTATCTTCATCCCCTTTACATTACACTCATCTATTTTTGGTGTCTCTTTAGATCCTTCCTTTTCTCTTCCTCATGTCTATAACTTTCTACCTTCTAAATTTTTCACATTCCTTTCATTCTTCTCATACATTCCCCACTTTAAGACAGAGCTGTAGCTGAGGAATGAAGGTAATTGAGAACATCAGCAAACAACATTTTATTCAGCTTTCTGAAAGAGACATTTTCTCAGGGGAATCTGTATTTTTGGTGCACCCTTCACATTAATACTAGTACTAACTGCATGTGTTATGGGCAAAATCTCCATTTTCACTGCACAAATGAAGATCAGTTCTTTGTGCAACTGTCTTTTTTCTTCTTTGCCCCAGTCCATAGGTTTACTAAAGATTTATGTTTGGTAAGTAGCTGCTGCTAAATAAATGGTGGTTGCCTGAATCTCATCTTTCCTCTCTATCAACATTGCTTGCTTCATCCCTGAAGGCTTTTATGTACTGAGAATCAACTTTTCACATGCATGTATTGACCTACAAACAGGTCATATCAACAAGATGAGCAGCACTGAGGGAGTCAGTGCAGTGTCTTTTGGTACCTTTTTTTCTTTCCCAAGGATAAGTATAAGGCTTTTTATCCTTTTACTTCAAACATATATAATGAACACAGCACCAGATTATCCAGTCATAAGGTATTATTCCATGGATTCTGACCTTTTTCCTTGCCCTTAGTGAGAAAAATTCTTCCCTGACTGCAGCTATGCAGACCCACTGAAGACAGTGCTGCACCTCAATAATGCAGAAAGATGAAAAAGAATCTGGCTCAGAAATACTATTCAGCATTATTTTTCTCCTGTGTTGTACATCCCTTGCAATTTGTTTAAATGATTTTACTCCTGATACTTAATCAAGCAATACACAGTTTTTACATAATGAGGAAAGTTTATTCTAGAGGTAAGGACACACAGAAATCCCAAACTTGCCACTCACACTAATGTCACATGCAGTCTTGTGTTACAGGCATGGTGCTTTGCCACTTCAGAGTCTCTAAGCTTCTTTACTATTCAGGAATGGTTGAAACCCATAGAGATAGAGAAACCACTTAATTACAATTCTTGCTTGGAAAAAGTAACTTTTCAGAATTCAAATATGGCATTTGCTTCAGGTATGAAGGTTACAGTTTTAGATGAACTTCTCTTATGCCTTCACCTTTGCTTTTCTCTGAGTTGCTAATCAGCTTAAATTAGCTTTTATTTTTTATTTTTATTTTTATTTAAAGAAAGCAGTTTTAGATCTATTGCATTCAAAAGGAATGACGAATGCTCAAGAAGTTGTAGATGGGGATATAAAAGGCTCTAGAGAGGACATAGTTTATTCCCTTTTTTTGGTGTTTGTTTGTTTGTTTGTTTGTTTTTAAATGTGTTTTTTCTTAAATCTCATAAAGATTTAAGGGGACTTCCTACCATGCTATGGAGCTAGTGCTGGAAAGAAGAATTTTCTGGGAAGGTATCAGGACATTCAGTACTGGGCTGGGGCAGAATTCAAGGCATTCTCTTTCCCAGCTGAGTCCTATTCAAACAGGGGAGGCCTGCCTGAAGTTATAATTTAGGAATATAATATCTATACTATATATAAGTACTATATACCTTGAATTCCCTTGCAAGTCTTCAACGTAATGGGTTGGTAAAATGTTAAACATAGATATACACCCCATACATCCTGGTCTTGGACACTTCCATGGATGGAACAACTATATCTTCTCTGGGCAACATTTACCAGTGTCCTACCACCTTCATAGTAAAAAAAATTCCCCCTATATTTAATCTAAGCCTGTCTTCTGTCATATTTAAGCCACCTGTCCCATCACTCCATGTCCTTGTCAACAGGCCTTCTCCAGTTTCCTTGTAGCCTCTTTAGGCAGTGGAAGGTGCTCTAAGGTCTTCTTGAACATCTTATATGTGCAAGTACAACTCCTTACAAGCACAAAATGTTAAATTCAGTGACAAATGCATCTACTAATTTGGAAACAGTGAAGTCATGATGAATTGCAGGGATAAGTTTGCAAATGCAGTTCCTAGATTGTGTCCAAATTCTGCCTGTTTCTGCAGGTGTATGCCAGCATGTGGGAAGATAAACAAAAGAGAAAAATTATTAGGTTCTCCCTGTTACCAAGGCACACATGGAAACTCTAAAGTCTGCTCTGCATTGTCTTTCCCTGCTTCTTTTGATGTGCAGAATAAGTAGATGTGGAGTCATGGAATCAGAGCAATAGGGACTCTTACAATGTTGGACTTGTGAGCACGACACACCTCAAATTATGGGTTGGATTGTAGTAACAGTACAAAATATTGTGCTTGAGGAAATTCATGAATAGAGGATGCTCCTGTTTGATTCTAGCTCAGACTCCCTTTGGTTTCACAGCCTTAATTTTATTTTGTTTTAATCTTATGAACTGCTGATTTTGCTCATATAGGTAGTCCTTTAAAATAAATGCAACTGAATAAGCAAGAAAAATAAGCTGGATATTTTCTCTCAGTCAGCAAAAAAAAAATATAAAATGCCAATTAATTCAGGGAAGAATCTAGGCTAAATCAGTTTCTAATGTTTAGTGAACACTGAAGTACTTGCATAAATTTAAATATTCAATACAGGGCGTTGCAAATATATGCCAAGATGTTGTGAATAAAGTCAGGATGTATTAAATGTTTCCTATAGTGAACAAGTCAGTCACATTCAGACTGAGTACAAAGCTGAGGTACCCAGCTCTGCGCTGGGGATAGTGTGGAGCCAGGCATGAGTTGTGTGCCATGAGTGCTGGATCACCCTCAGACTCCTTTTACTTGATGTTCTAACACTCATTCCACTTGAAACATATTCTGTGAAGGCTTAAGAAAATAAATGCCTGGTCTTGCATCTCCCAGGCATTCATGTTCACTTCAGTGAAGCTAAGCCTTCCACCTTTGCATAGAGATTAATAAGTGCCTTTTCATGAACAACAGTACTTCAAAATCATTAAGATGGCAGTTAATGAAAAGGGAGGCAGAAAAATGCATTTTCTCTGCAGTGCAGTAACTTGCTTGTACATATTTCCTAGAAGTAGATCCTGATCATCTATGACAGAAATCATCTTCAATATATCTGCAAATCTTAATGATTTTGAAGTACTATAGATTGGTAATAGACTTATTGCAAAGTGAAGTAAGTATATGAAGGCCCGTGTAAAAGAAAGCAAAAGAACCTACCCCCATAAAGCAGTGCCTCTAGTTTCTTTTCCTGTAGGACAGCTATTATGTGTTTTAAGAAAATATATTATATTGACTGTGTACCCTGTGCATCTCAAAACAAATGGGTAGACTGCAGATTTAGAGATGTAATTCCATGTCTTCTTTCCTTGTCTTCTACACAAAAGCATCAGTGACAATGAAGTGTAAACTTAAACTGTCACACTTCCAGAATTCCCCTAGTTGTGCAAGTTTGGCATTTAAACACTAAGTGCATGCATTTTTGAACTTAAAAAAACACCCTGATCTTCCACTTTCCCCCATCTTAAGAACTTCTAGGAGAGAAGTGGACAACTGCACAGCACTGTGTGACAAACCTCATTAAAATGCAGGAAGCATCTTCAGGTGACCAATTGTATTACAGGGTGGACAATGAATGCATTTGTGTTAGTCAGCTTTCCACTTTGAGGTTAAATTAATCAATGAATGGAAATCTGCGTGGCAGCAGAAAGAGGTACTGCAGATGACAATGCAGGCAGACAAGCGCCAGGACTATATCTCTTAGGAAAAACACAAATTCCAATCTTTTCTCCACCTTCCATCAGTTCCCACTAGTTCAGAGTCTACATAGGAGTTCAAAGGTTTCTGCCTTTCCCTAACCCTTTCATTCAATAGCTTGGTGAGGAATCTCATGTTGGACTTTGTGTCTGACTCTTGCAAAATATGCCTTATGTGGTGAGTAGCTGAAGAAGTACACATGCATTTGTTCTGCCCCTTTCTGTATTAATGTACTTCACGGCAGCACCAAGCTGCTATTCACTATGATTACCAGTTGAATAACACACTGTTTTATCTCCACCAGCACCACCATGGGATTTTCCCTGCTGATTTGATTAACCTATCATACTGCTATTAAATGAAAACAAAAAACCTTTTTAGATAATAATGTGATCTGAGTTCCAGGCCTTTAGCCATTGTGCCATCCATCTGTTGTTTGTGAGAACCACTTTCCCTGAAGGGATGGTGTGTTCAGGCTGAATCTGCCACCTGCCACATTACTTAGAAAAAAAAAACAAACCCTTTCACTCCCTGCTATGAATCAATACTATTGGGACACAGAAGCTTTATAGAAAAAAAAAAAGGATTATGTGATTAACTGGTTTGGATTTCTGAGGACTAATCTGCATAGGTAGGAGGTTGGATATCAGGATGCATGGAGCAGACGAGCAGGAATATTAGATATTTTTTTTTCTGGTTGTCTCCAACAGCGCAAAAGCCCTAGTCATCCTACAATTCTGAGCATGACTATTCTTCCCACTCTTGCTGATTCTGCCACTGCTGTGACAAGTGTCAATTTCTATACTGCTCCACCTATGAAAATGTAACCCAACAGCATGTTGAGGTCTTTTAGTAAATCCTTCATGTACATCATGCTGGTTTGACAGAGACATCATAGAGCTACCAAAAATGAGAGGAGAATTAAACTTGCTAGTATTTCACAAGAATTTCTATTAGCCAGGAACTCTACAAGGCTGAGTGCTCTGTAGGCCTTTCCAGGAGTTCAGTTCATAGAGAGGAATAGCTTTAAATTAGGAACTTCATCACTGAAACAAAACTGATTTTTCAGTTTGTGAAGGCTTGACAAATATTTGTGCTTCTTCACTGGATGGATGTCAAACCTAGCCTTACCTCAATTTTGTCAACACAATTTTTAAAAACTTTACTTATTTAGAGGTAGCTAAACATGAAAATTGAGAGATAATGAACACTTACTAAAAGGGTATGATTCAATGAGTCACATCTCAGATAACATTCTAGATACAGTACTTTCAGAATCACTCTAAATTTGTATCTTGGAAATATCTCAGTAAAAAAAAAAGAATTAAATACTATCTAACAGTTTACCACTAGGATATCTGTTAAAGAACCTGCATTGATGTGAAACAGGATGGAGACAGGCCCTAATTTCATGGTCTAATACCTTATTCATCAGTCCACCCTAACTTTCTCTTCAAAATTACCAAAATCGAAGAAATTTACCCAATAGCATATTTTATTTCCTCTTTCTGCTATCTGTAATATATAAAAATATGTTGGATCAGTCTGATTGCTAGAACTATGGTTTTTATGTGAAAAACCTATCTTATTGATTTACTTAAGGGTCTACATTAATAACAACCAATTATAGCCTCCTAAATCTACATCCTAGTGGAAAACAACCCTTAAGTGTGCTGAGTCACTATCTAAAGTTCCTTATTACCTTCCATGAAAAAAGTTCAGGGCTCCTGACACTGCATTACCTAACTAGGACAAAGAATTCCTTTTTAGCCAGTTTCAACACTGTAAATACATGAATTGCATGCATCAGTTAATGGTTTGCTGATATGGTAATTTCTGCCTATAGCGAAAAAGGTAGAGTCCCTTTTTCCCCCTCATTGTATAAACAAATATTAAGTCAGCAAACTTTTTACTCTTGATAAATCTTAACTTCAATGTTTCTTAAAACCTTTTTCATAAGACTCATCTCAGAATAAAGGATTTCAATGAGTTACTTCTGTGCTGCTGTCAATATTCTTGGGAAAGCTAGACTACCAGAATACACAGTGGTTCATTGTGTAAGTAGTCATACTGAACAAAATAATTCATCACACTCGAGCATATTTTAAGAAGACAATAAAATTTTATTATTTCAATTTAAATTAGTTGCTGAAAAGCAGCTACTACATTAAAATAAGACCACATTAAAAGAAATACAAGTAAACTCTGACAGAATAAAATGTTAAATTGATGTAGGAAAGTGATATTAATGTTCAAATGAAGACTGAGGGAAACTGTTCCTGTTTATATGTGACTTATATACTTATTTTAGTGCAGTTCACCACAACCCTGAAGTTAGAAGTCTATCATGCCATCTTCTTTTGACCACTGTCCTCATTCAAGCTGAGTAAATCAACTGATACAATTAAAGATGAAAATAAGTCACAAAATGTGCTTTTTCTAACTGAATTTGATGTTTATTTTCTTCCAGCATGTAGGGAAATTTTGAAAAAGACTATAGATGACCTGGTAATATAGAAACTTAAAGTACCAGAAAGGGCTGCAAGGGAGCTGAAGAGGGACTTTTGACAAGGTCGTGGAGTGACAGGACTAGGGGGAAATATGGCTTCATACGGAGAGAGAGCAGGGTTAGGTTAGATATGAAGAAGAAACTCCTTACTGTAAGGGTGGTGAGGCACTGGAACAGGTTGCCCAGAGAAGTTGTGGATGTGCCATTGTGGAAGTGTCCAAGGCTCGATTGGATGGGGCTTGGAGCAACCTGGTCTTGGGTAAAGGGGGTTGGAACGAGATGATTTTTCCAGTCTCTCACAAGTAGATAATACAATGATTCCATGATTCTGTGATTCTATGACTAAACTCTGTCATCTGCTACTAAATCTTTTCTAGGAGCTGGAGAGACATGACTCCGCTTTTGTGTAGAGCATAAAATGTGTGTCTGTAAATCTGGATTATTAGTAAGGTTATGCTGTAGAGCAATCTGTTTTAGGAATGACTTGTAGAGGGAACGAAATGTACTTGATTCCTTTTTTCCTCTTTTTTTTTTTCTTTTGTTGTGTATAAGTCTCTACAGGAAGAGTTTCAAAAGCAAGCATTTTGTTTGGGATTTTATTTGGTCTATTCAAAATACATGTCTTAGCTATTCTTGTGTCAGAAGTTGCTCTGCTGACTGAAAATTCATAGTACTGTCATAGAAAGAATCATCTTTACTACCTCTTTTAAAACTCCCTCCCCTGCCTCCACCCCAAGTTATTTGATACGAATGCCTTAGAAATACTCAGGTGTGAAGATGGTCTTGGTTAAGATTAATCATTCTCTACCCTTTGAATTATGTGTTACATGCTCACAGACAACTTCTTTGAAACCTTCAATGAGCCTTCCAGAAGAAACCAGAAGAGCAATATCTGAATTCTCCCACCTTTATATTTAGGCTGAGGATGAGAGAGGGGAAAAAGAAGGGAAAACAAGCAGCAATTTTTATCAAATGGCTTTAAGGTCCTTCCACATATGTCATTTAGGAAGAAATAATGTATGGGCCCAAGGACTTTATAAAGTACCTTCCTGAGGACCAGAATAATGAGATGTTTTTTGAGTGGTCATTTCAAATAGGAAGTGGATTGAAAGACACAAGGGTCTTGTAAGTGATTTGGCTGTAAAACAAGGTATATTCTAATACCACTAAATACCCCATCAAAGAATAAGAGGAATAAGGTAAAACTGTGTTTCTAGCTGTTGTCTTAAATATTCAGGCAGTGAAACCATCACAACTCAAAGAACTATTCAGTGTGTTTTCAAAGGCAACTTTCAAAATGTATTTTTTCTTTAAAACTTTCAGTTTTGTAACAGAGTCAAAGCACAGCAATACAATATCTGGCTTAAATCTAATACAGATCACATATTTTGTGTTTACATATTCTCAAACCTTAACACTGCAGCTGTTTGCAGGCCTGTTTTTAGAACACCAGTGTAATGAGAAAGGAAATCACAGTAATGATGTTATAAAGAAAGCAGCAAGTGAGATGCCTCAGGAGGAGTACCTTTCTTTCGGCCTCCAGGTGAAGCTGAAATTATTTCTAGCAGTCAGCTTTCCTTTCAGCTGCAAATTTCTTATCTGGGTGTAGAAAACATGCAATTATTTTCTCTAATTTATCTTCTGAGGAAAGACAGACTTCACAATCCTAAGTGTTGGTATGGATCAATTCATAAATTTCCCTAGAAAATAAAATACTTCTGTCTTTTTTTCCTACAGTTCACACATATACAAAGAAATTGATCATCATTTATGCAAACTCTCTGTTTCTAGTCCCTCACAATAGTATTATACATTGATTTTTTAGGCAAGGGAATTATTCTCATGCAATCACAATAATCTCCTTCTCATATGGGAAAGCAAGGTCCTTCCACCCTCCTTGTGGTTGTAACTATATTGTAGATAAATATTTTTTTTAAAATAAAGGTTCTTAATATTTACTAATATTTTTTCTTGAGTTGAAAAAATATTGTACCAAAATCCTGGATGTCATTTGTTTAATAGAGGAAGCTTACCCCCAGGAATACTGAACAGCAGATTATGTGATGAAATTGCCCAGTGTATCTAAAATTTAGATGATAACTAGCCTCTCCATTGAAAAAGTGACATATCTGGTTTCCAGAAGCAGCTGCTATCGCATCAGTAGCAGATTTCTAGTTCATTCTCTGAGCAATCATTTTTGGGTAGTATAAGGATCTACATCTATGGTTCAGTATTTGGGATATGGGCAGGAAGCAGGCCAATCTGACATTGCATTTAGGTGCTAATGGGGTGAATTGCATAAACCGTTGCCTTGATCCCATTTCCTTAGTCAAGTCAGAAGCTTCTAGAAAGACAATTTAAAGCTCAAATGGAGAGACAGGCAGGCAGCTTGATACTATTTTTAAATTATCCTGGAGAAACTTGCAGGCTCATCTGTTGGTATTCTGAAGTTTGTGTAAGAACATGTTGGCTCAGACCAGTCGTTTGGATTAGACCTTAATTAGGAAGTACATTTCAAATCTTTTCAGATTCAACAGCATACCATTGAAAGGACCACAGGTGAGACTTAGACTTAAGCATTTTTCAGTAGGCAAGAGAGGGGTGTTGGTGCTGATACAGAGAGCTACAACACTCTTGGAGCTGGGGAGATACAAACATTCCAACTCTGACAGCTCTGAGCAATCACACTCCTAAATTCCAACTCTTGAGTTCCAAAGAGTCAAGTCTCAATGTTAAAATAAGAGCTGCCCTCATGTCTGCAGCTTAATAACTGAGATTGTTCTCTTGAGGGAGCGGGAAAAAAAAGGACCTTCAAGATAAAGACTGGGAGTAGTATTCTGCCCTAAATATCAGGAACAGTGTGGCCAAGAGGTCCAGGGAAGTGATCCTTCCCCTGTACTCAGTGCTGGGGAGGCCACACCTGGAGTGCTGTGTCCAGTTCTGGGCCCCTCAGTTCAGGAAAGACATTGAGGGGCTGGAGCGGGGCCAGAGAAGAGCAATGAGGCTGGTGAAGGGACTGGAGCACAAGTACTATGGGGAGAGGCTGAGGGAGCTGGGATTGTTTAGCCTGCAAAAGAGGAGGCTCCAAGGGGACCTTATGACTCTCTACAACTACCTGAAAGGAGGTTGTAGCCAGGTGGGGTTGATCTCTTCTCTCAGGCAACCAGAAGTAGAACAAGGGGGCACAGGCTTAGGCTCTGCCAGGGGAGGTTTAGGTTGGATATTAGGAAGAAATTCTTCACAGAGAGGGTGATAAGGCATTGGAATGGTTTGCCCAGAGATGTGGTGGATTCACCATCCCAGGAGGTTTTTAAGATGAGACTGGACATGGCACTTAGTGCCATGGTCTTGTAACAGCAGTGGTGTTGGATCAAGAGTTGGACTTGATGATCTTGGAGGTCTTTTCCAACCCAGATGATTCTATGATTAAATGCCATTTATTTTAACAGGCTGTGAAATCAGCCCTCCCTCCTTGAAAATGAAAGGTTTGAGTATCTTCAGTGGAGAATTCCTTCTCCAGCTTGCACAAACAAGTAGATTTGCATCATCTGAAAAATTACAATTGTGTTAATAGGCAAGTGTACTTACCTTTGATCTGAGATGGGATACAGAACTCAAATTGGTATTTGCTTGCTACGAAGATACGGTGAACTTCTGAGAAATTCAAGCAGGAGTCTTACAGACTCAAAGTGCTCATGCTTTTTAAGGCAGACTGTGACAACAAACTTCATAGAGCTATTCAGAGAGAAACTTGCTGCTCCATCAAAAGAATTTAAAAAGAAGGGCAAGCAAAATCCAGCTTTTATTAATGATAAAATGTCTCAAAGGTCATTACATATTGAGTTGGATGTCATTTGAATATTTCCCTGGCCAGAAGCAGTGAGATGGAAGTGTTTCTAACAGTGATTTAAAGTTTCAGCATAGAAATGTTTTGAAAAGCAGCTGTGAAAAGGGAAGGGATTTTTAAGGGAAGTGCATTGTGAGAAGGAAAATAACCACAGTTGAGGGGTGAACATGCCATACTGAACTGGAATGGCTCCACACCTCAGGTATAGAGTAAAGCAAGTCTACATGAAAAATATACTTAAGTTGGTAGAAGACCATGAGACATCCCTTATCTAAGAGGTATCCATACTTTCAGAGAAAATAAATTTAATTCCTCAAAGACTGTGTAGCTAAAGCCAAGGGATTGCTCATATATACCATTTACTCTGAAAAAAAACATCACAAATGTTGATAGTTGCTTGATCTATTTCATTCATCAATGGAGGAGTAACTGAAAAGTTAATTTCACATGTGGTGGGAAGAGCAAATCTTGTTACCCAGTTTGTTTATCATAGGGGATGTCTCTGAAGATGTGCTGTAGGGAGCTGTAACTATGTTCATCTGTGTCTGAGACATGCCACAAGTTTCATTCTGACTTTTTGAGGAAATATCTCTCTTCTTAAGGAACTACAAACAGCACAGATGGCTTCAGAGAAGAATGACTTTTTTGCAACATAACTGAATAAGCAGTTATTGTTAGGAAACAGTAATAAGTTGTATGATGTTGAGGGATTTCTGTGAATGACAGGCAGTTCACAGTTCTGCTGCTATGGGTTTGATAAGTTTCTGTCACTGAACTACAGCTTTATCTTGTTAAGGACATTGAAATTAAAATTTTTATAAATGGAAAAAATGTATCTTGAAGAAAGTAATGAGCTAGTGTCATGATAAAGTGGCCAACAGGTAAGAAAACCAGTTAGGATTGTCTGAGCAGATGTTGATTGAAGACTGTAAGATTGGACATTTAGAAATACGATGAAATGAAATTATAAATTGGACTATCATGCACTGACAATGCAGGAACACCTGAGAGGTGTTGCATAACTCAGATGCCCTCACTGTGAATGCAGAGGAGATGGCTTACTCGCAAGGGCTGGACTGAGTAGGCCTGTCAAGGCAGCTGTCATGCCAGCTTCTGGTGTGCTTCTTCTTTTTGGAATTTACATAAACAGTGCTTCTGGACAGACACAGCAAATACAACTGTCTGTTATTAATATGAAGATAATTAATCTAAAATTTAATACTGAGCTGTTACTATTATTCAGTGGAGTTTAGGAGTGCAACTCCTTGAGATTTTTTACTTAAAAAAGGTAACCTAAAAGCACTGAGGTGTTGTCAATCTCCCTGTTTCCATACTCAGGACGTCTGTCACACAGAGCAGACATAACCCAGCCCTGTAAGACCAGGGCTCAGGCTTCAGCTAATCACTCTATATTGTGCCTCACACTTCTCAGTCTTTACTGTCTTTTTTTCAAACAAAGGTGCTTACTTGAGCAATTAGTTTGGGGAGACTTTTCATTACATTTTGACAGACACCTTCTTACATGAGTTAGATTTATTTTTTTCTTTGGATTTGTGGAGGTGGATGGCAATGTATGAGAAAGTACATGGTACTTCTAGAAGACACTTGGGGAGTTAATGAAAGAAGCCACCTCCAATCTTCTGGTCACCTCCAGCAGATTTATATATGAGTGTAATGAGATGGAATGACAACTTGGTTGTGGAGCCACTTGTGCCAAGATAGTTCTGGAAACAGAAAAGAATTCAGATTTTGCTTAGTATGGGAAGATGAGGAGAAAATAGTTCGTTAGAGCTGTAAATTAAGTACAGTCAGGTGAGAGAAAAAACAGTTATCCCCCTTCCTAATGTCAGGAAATTAAGATGGGCATTTGGGTCATGCCTAAAACTGCATGGGTAAATTAAACAGGTTTTGGGAGCAGTTTTACGAGGCAAATACGGCTTCCTTGACCAAGAAAGAGCCTCCATTTGTGAGCTGAGTTTTTGTTACTTTTATGTTCATATAGAACATCAGAGTGTTTCAAAACCTAGACTTGAGTCCTGGTCTAATATTCCCAAAAGTCTGGAGCTTACTTGTGGTAACATAGACTTTAGGTAAGTCTGAAATCTTCATGAATGAAAGAAAAGCTAAGAGTAGTACAGGCCTTTTCTCTGACAGATATTTATAGCCCTATTAGTATAACTATAGCCACAACATTGATGAATAATTGGTGAAACATGTCATGGCTGAGCTATATTTTGCAATAACTTATTTAAAGTTTGTCAAACTATAATTATGGCTGAAGAGATGTTTTAAGTATTTTCTTGCTTTTAATTTGCCTCATTTTTCAGAATAGTTTTAATTAGCCTCATCCCTCAAAGCAAAGTAAGGTTTGCTGATGCATTTAGACCAGTGATAAAGAATGAGTCTAGTAAGCTGAGGATGGAAAAATCTGTATTATCAGAGTTTTTTCCCCTTTTGTTTCTTGCACTTATTTAATGATGATTGATTTTAACCCAGAAAATTTTCTCTTCAGCCATACATATAATGAAAAGGCTTAGAACCAGTCTTTTTCAAAACTCTTTCCATTTATGAATGGAAATTTATGAATTATGTTGAGTCATATGTTCACATGATGGTTACATCTCACAATTCCAGTCAAGCCAAAAAAAGTCTGGTTCTGCCCCACCCAGCACATATTTTGATCCCTTTTGTTGGGTTCTTGCTGTGTCCAGGCCATAAAACTGCTCTTCAGTGTCTTGGTTTTGGACCACAGTGGTTCCCATTGGGGCTGAATTTTAGGTTTGTTGAAAGAGGTTCTGGCTCTTCCTATCACTTATATAGCCTTCACAGTTGGCCATAATCCAGTGCTGTGTCCTGACAGTATTGCTGAATTATGGTCTTCTGATGTGATTTGAAGAGGTCCTTAAAAAAAGCGGTTGACTTGAAAATTATGGTAGATACAGGCATTGCTATCGGTAGCTTATACATGTTCAGTTTTATATTTCTCTGTTTTATTATTCTGAATATTAATAAAAAAACACTTCTTAAAAGATCTAATTATGCTGCTTAATCTTTATCTAAAACTTGACAGCAGCCGCAACACTTTCTAGTCTTGGAAACAGGATGAAAACTGAAATTTAATTCATTTATGTAGAATTATACGTATCTGTACTGTAAATATCTGTTCAAAATACATGTATTTATAACGTTATATAAATACTATTAGGATTATCCTTGTGATTTTATTTCTACTATGTCCTAAAGCAGACTAATTTTAGTAGCCTTACACAAATAGGCAAAGTCAGAACTGAGCTTAATTTAGGAATAGGATGGTAACAAAATGTAATTTTGTAGCAAAGTAATAAATAAATAATATTTTAAAAATGACTACTTAAAAAAAAATAACAGCAGATCCTAAACCACCACAGACAACTCTTTTTCTTTTCAAGAACATGATTTGGTAGTCTATTTCATTAATTGCCTGTTGACAGCAGAGGGAAGATTCTGGTTTGTCTGGGAGGTTAGGGTTTTCTGAAAACATATCTAGGTGAAAAATTGCTAGTGAGACTTTTTTTATGAGTTAGCATGAATTAGCCATTGTGATATAATAATCTTTAAGAAATATTAATGAGGGATTTTTTTAAGGCACTTTTTAGTAAAAGAAATTGTCTTGGTCATAGCAAGTGCTCACTCTGATATGTATATTGCCTCTTCATGACAATGATTTTCTGCTGTCTTGTTGTTTTCCTGAGATGAAAGCTTGTACCCTGTGATCTGAAAATAATTCTTTCTCTTTTTTCTCCTGTTCTCTGTCCCTGGTGTATGGATGTATGGATGTACATACATTTATACATGTCTACAACACATGTACAAAATCCAAATAAAAGAATTCTCATGCAATTCTTAGCTCCTAGGATTTAAATGGAGCTTAAATATAAAGCAGTCTTCCAAAACTGTCATGGAGATTTAACATCCAAGGCACAATTGATTGTTTATTACCCTTGTCACAGAGATGATGAGGAGGATATACAGCTTATAAGACAAAATGGTGAAGAAGCATGAGCTGGTCAACACTTTCTGATGAAATACATGCATAATAAAGTAGATTGAAATAGTTGTGGAATAATTGATATAGCTAATATAAATATGGTTGATGAAGTTTTTATACTGTAAAGCATATGCCTTACATTTAATAGGTCGAATGCAGACAATTGACGTTTTCCAATACTGACTGCCAAGTGCACAAAGAGCAAAGTTTAGTCAAGGTTCATTCTAAGGTCATATACTCAGTAAAATCATCAATCTGGACAACCTCTCAGTAACCTCCACATACTTCCAGACAAGATCTGGGATCCTTTGTGTCCTGATTAGAGCTTACAACAGTTAATTTGTTTTAAATAGGAAATTAAACAGTTATGTAAAGTGCTATATGAGGGTCATAAAATGGTTCTTGAGGTGCTTTGATCAGGCTGTTTGGGATTCCTACTCCACATCTTGCTCCTACAAAGGGGAAGAGCAGAATGACTGAAGAAAATAATTGCAAACTCTTCATGGTGAAAAAGCATGAAAGAAAAAGTCTTGACTGAGTGCTAAAAGGTCAGATCCTTAGATAGTTTAATATTTAGAGACACTGCCTCTGTATCCCACTGTCAGGAGGCCGTGTAGTACTTCTCACACTGCAGAAAACATGTTGCCTTCTGCAAGCAGGGTTAGATTTCTGGCAGAATACAGCTCAGGAAAGAAAAAGAAAGAAAGAAATAAGAGTTGTAAAAATCAGCTAAATGTGTCCTCCACATAAGCGTTGCAAATGAGTGATAGCCTGATGATAAAGGGACATCAGATTTTCAGTGATTTTTTTTGAAGCTGCAAGTTCCAGGAGAAGTGGTGTTCAGAACATGTAGAACAGTTGGATGCCTGAGTGGGGACAGTGAGAATGATGGAAGAGGCAGAAGGCCAGTAGAGAACATGAGAAACCTGATGTCATGAGTGACATGAGACAAAGCAGAGGAGGGGACCTTTATTGTGGATTCTAAACCAAAGACAACTATTACTGAAGAGGATGTGATCTCAGGAGTAGAGTTAGCATCTTTCTGCTTCTGCTCATGAGGCAAATTTTGTCTATCACCATCAAGAGTAGTAATATTTTAATAATAATTTTGTCATTCTTTTCTTTATCAGTGAAGTTATTTAAGTGATTCCAGACAGCTGCTTCCTGAGGAGCTTGCCTGCTGATACATCTCTTATCATTAAAAAAAAAACAAAACAAAAAAAACCCAAACCAACAAAAAACCAAAAACCCAAACCAAAAACTTAATGAAATTTACATGTATTAAAATATTAACCCTGAAAATCATGATTTATGAATGATAATAGAAAATTTGAAAAGACTCTTTCATGTACTCATTAGTGTTACAAAATCCTGATATATGAGAACCTGATATTATAAAGGAAAATAGTAAGGTATAAATAAGGCACTATTGTGGAAAAAAATATGTTTAATTTGTTTTAATATTAAGTAACACCAAAGGCCTGATTCCCATATCTCAAAAAAGGCAGTAGAATAGAAGCAGAGGTTAGCTGAAACAAAAATAAGTCAAATGCTCATACTAGGGGGCAAACAAGCCTATGAAGATGTGGTGATGTGATTCATGGAAGCACAAAACTGTTTGCAAGTTTATTCTTTAAACCTCTCTTACCTAGATATTGGGTTTTCTTGGGAGATTTTTCTGAAGTTAAATTGCTGTTAAAATTAGGTTTCCTGGTTTCAGTATTCTGTCTCTTGTAGCTGACGGAAACACAAAGCAGAGCAGAAAAAGTAGAAACAAAACCATTTAAGTGATTTAAAATTAATAAACATAGCTTGCACTTTTATACTGAGAAATTAACCTTTTTTTAATTGTATTCTAATCAGTTTTTACAGTACTGTGACAGTAAGGAGAAGTGTTTTACTATTAACTCTTATCATGTTTCAATATTATCCTTAAATTCAGTTCTAATATTTTTTGGGAAAAATAGAAATTTTCAAAGACTACCAGATTACCAGTAGCACTACATCAAATATTTCCAGGGAAGAACAGCACAGCGTGACTGAAAGAGGACATTCTTATGACATAAAGAGACAGACATGCTAAAAACCAAAACTGTGATCCTTCTGTGAGCTACAGATCATTAGTAAGTAGATGTGACACTGCATAGTGATATGGATGTGAGTTTTGACGTGATTTCAACTGCTGTGTGATTAAGGAAAAATTCTGAAGAATTCTGCCACTTAAGTAGCCACTGTGGAGGAGCCCAGACTACAGTACTGAATGGGATCTCATGTGGTCTCCTTTCATTCATCCCACTGCCTTATGTTTTCCAGCAATACAACTAGTGATGGACAGGTGAAAAGTTGATAACCACATTGAGCATTAATAAGCATCAGGGTGATTTATTATGAAAATAAAAATAAGGGATCAAACTACTGCAATATTTTATGATTCTAGGTTGCAAGAATCACATTCCTTTTTTTTTCCTCTTTTGTTCTTTAGTAAGCATTAAACAGAGTTACTTCTAAGCATTTCAAAGAAATATCAAATGATACAGCAATTATGATTATTGTTTAAAGATTAACCCCCCCCCCCAAATTTGTAATGTAATCTGATGAGTAAATGTCAAATAGTCATGAAAAACAAATTGCAGATCACCTGCATTTAAACTGAAAAAGCCTTCTTCAAAACTACTTACAGAATAGTTATGAAAATTTCTCAGACGTATGAAAATCTGGACAATTCTTTGGTTTATGAAAGTCTCGAGTGGTTCCTATGTTATTCAAAACCACAAAAGACAGACTTGTAGTTTCAGGAGAAAGAAACTGCATTTTGCCTCATGCTCTTGAACTCAATAATTTTAAAGGTCCTTTCTAACTTAAAGGAATTTATGATTCTCTAATTCGTCTTCAGAGTCTGTCTGATCTGGGGCTGGGGTCTTGCAGCAGAGAGGAAAGAGATAAGACCAGGGTGGGTAGTGAATGACATCCCTGCTCTGCCATTTCAACACATTAATCAGCACAGAAGAGGAAAAGTTTGTGACACACATTGGGAAGGGGCTACTGGGAAGCCAGGAGAAGATTAGGGTTCGATCTGATTATCTTAAGGGTCTTTTCCAATCTATGGTTCTATGATCAAGACAGGGACAGAAATTAAAAATGGAGAGAAATTGACCATAGCTGACAAGGCAAGACGGTCTTCTGAAATTCCTATGCCAGAAGTAAAGCTCGCATTGTCCATGAAAGTACTGTTGGGGAGGACCTGTCCAAGCATGGCATGCTTCTTATGTAGCCATTGCACAACAGAACCTTCCTGAGGGGTTGACTCAGTGCAGAGACCATGAATTTTATCCTATTGAAAGAGCTCAACTGCCTGAAAACACACACATACAAAAGGTAACATCACATTCTTCTAAATTATTGGTATGAATGTGAACTATGCTACTCAAAAAACAGTTCTCATATATTAAATAAATTTTGTGGTGCTTTATTGCTTACTGTTAACTTGCTCTGCAGTGATACAGAAGTAGCTTGAGCCTGTAAATTGAAACAAAAGCATCCACTTGGGTATTCTCAAGGTTATAATTTCACTGAGGAATTTTCTGATGTCATAAACTCAAAAAGTTGACCTGTTTAGTCATAGGAACCCCAAGATGAAAATTGTTGCCTTGTAGCATACAGAAGGCAAGAGTTTATATATTAACAGCTTTATATGAACAGCCATTTGTGATGACTAAACCTTCTTTAAGACTTGGGGTTTCAGTAAAATGGTTTTCATACCTAAAAAATGGGTGTTTTTTTTCTCATCTACTTTTGCCATTTTCTCTTTGAAGGAGATGTCACTTTTTAAATCAATCAACAAGTAGGCATAAATGATACCAGCTAAAATTTGATCACAAAAGAAGGGAAAGTTTGAGCTGCTGTAGCTTTTAATCTGGCTTGGATAAAATTTTGAATGCTGTCACTGCAGTCACATTATTCTCTTCTGGTGTCAATGTTCTAAGACATATCAAAAATAATCAGAGAGTTCTGGCAGAGATTAACCAATGCTGAGCTTATACTGAACCTATAGAAAGGTCATCAAGCACTCACATGTTATGGATATCATAGTTATCTTTTGGATCTTCAACTTGGAATGACAAATGTGTCGACTCTAAATCATGCAGTTGACAAAAAGTCCCAAATAAAACCAAACCAAACCAAATGACATATGTTAGCAAAAGCTAAAGCAAAAGCAAAAGCTGGGAGCAAGACCAGCCTGCTGTCTAGATCCAAGCTTTATTATTTTAATAATTCGAACAGATCTGTGTTTATTTGTATAGGTCGTCCTGACAACAGGCAACTTTAGTGAATAATGTGAGAAATAAAATGCAAATGAGAGTTTTAGAGAATACACTTGATATCTTTGTTTTCCCTGTCCTTGATAACAGAAGTTGTTCAGCATACCTGCACTTACTCTGTGTAAAGGAAAGTTAAACAGAAACAGCAAATGCACGTACTTCGTTCGTTTTACTTCAATGATATACACACAGAAATATTGAGAGCCATAAGGAAGCACACTGGCATGCATTACTTTTTATGCATAAATTTGATATGCAAATTAATAATTTATTTACTGTATATGTTATAGATTAGCTTTGTGGTAAGACAATGTCTATGCAGCTCTGAGGCAAGAAATAAGACTTAGAAGTTGCCTGGCATGCAGCGGCATTGTAGTATCAAACATCAGTGCCACCTGGCATTGTTCTGCTTCTAACACACATCAGCAATAGCCAGCCCTGGTCTCAAGACAGTACTTAATAAACAGAACCTCTAATTTCTATGTTGTGTAAGAGTGAAATATGTTAATATTGGCTTGTACTTGCTTATGTGTATACATAAAAATGTATTTTAAAAACCAATACATATTCAATAAAATGTGTTCATTTTACATTATATATAAACTTACTTATCATATGCAATTAATTGTGTATGAATTTAAAGGAATTTTGAATTAATCTTACCCATCGTCAGTTGTCTGAAGCTCTCTTTGTTTATTTCTCTCTGTTTTTTAGGTGTGCTATGGTGTATTACCTAATAAGTCTCCAAGACAGAGGTTTTTAAATAAGGAAAAAATATGAGAGAAAACAGTTTTTGAAGATTAGATAACCAGATCACTTAAGAAAATTGCAATCATGCATTACTCAACATTTTCCTGACTCAGTATCCACTTCCAATTGAAAGTTTCAGTCCAATTGGACTTTCCACAGTAGAAGCATTATATTGTTTTTGAACTTTCCTGGTTTCAATAACATAGGCAGTTCAGGAAAATATAATAATTTGCATAAATTATAGCCAAGATGTGTAAGGACAATATTGGCCACAAAATATTAACTTATTTCCCAGTAATTTCAAACAATGGATGAATGGTTTCCATCAACGCTTGCAGTATGTAATTTACCGAGTATTTCAGACTATCCTTTGGCATCTTAATTTCTCCAGCAGTTCTCCCATGTCAAAGGCAACTGACTACTAGCCCAGTTATTTATATTTCCAGAGTGAATTAACAAAAGCAGCTTTCATGGTTTTCTTCCGTGTTTCATACCACAGATATGCCTGGTTGAAAAAGTAGGTTTATATTGAATCACCATTGAAAATAACTTTAAAATGATTTATGGAAAAGGATTTCACATAATGACTGCATTTGGTAAAGCTGAAAACTTCTTTGTTGGTTTTGTAATTTCGAGATGTTCCCAAGGCCTGAGGATGAACTCTATGTCTTCAGTCTCTCATCTCAAGACATCCAATCCATTACATAAAATGTGTCCTTAAACTTATTTTCTGCATTTTTCCTGTCTTTCTCTGAGGAACAGTGTGCTACAGAAAAAAATTTGCAAGGAAATTCAGAGCAGAGATTCATTGCCTGAAATTTGTTACCCTTACAGGAAAGATTATTTTGCTTTTTAACAACCTCCAGTAAAGTTCAAGGCTCAATCTTGTGAAATGCAAAGCACCTGGTGGTACTGCCAGCTGCTCTTACAGCTGTTGTCTTCAGCAGGCTCTTAAGTCTCTTGAAATTTTCTTAAGCCTACAATACTTTTCAGGGTTTGTCTGGAAATAAACATGATCCTAGACCCAACAGTCTAAGAGAATGACAATAAAACAACAAAATGACCATCCTACAGCTCTGCTGGAAGGCTCTCAAAGGACTTTTGGTTATTTTCAGCTGAGAAAAAGCCACAAGTCATGACTTTATTCTGAAACAAGTAATACTTTCTTTAATTGGCAGAAAAAAAAATGAACTAAGCCCAACATCAATTAATGAAGGGAACGAATGCTTGAGAAGGGCAATGTGACTGCTTGACTAGTGACAAATATTGGAAATTAGTTGGAGAAATTAACACTCGCAAAATACCCAGAGCTTGCCTGAGTGACCTGCTCTGTATTTGTCTTTGAGGATTCTTTTATATGAGCACATTAAAAAGAAGAAAAGCTTCTTTTCCTATGTTACCTTGCACCTGCCCTCACATCCTGTCACTTTTATCTACTTAAGGTAGAAAATCATCCCTTGCATAGTCAAAGGAAAGAATAGCAAAAGAGTAAAAGCCACTGTATAACAGTTGTTGTGTTAAAGCTGTTTGATGTCTCCTTTGGAATCTGTAGGAAGTGAAAACAGCTCCTCATTGTTGAAAGGCTATTGCTCTGGAAAAGCAAGAGCCATTAAGCTAATTACATATTTGCATTGATTTAGTGAACATTGAATGAAGTTAAAATAATACAAGCCAGATGTAAACCAATTTAAATGTGTTCACATAGGATTTTTCAGCAGTTTAATTGATTTTAAATGAATTTTATCCATAAACAAGGCCATATATCCCTTTTTTGCTTCTCATTTATAGACTCAAAATTAGATAATTTCAATTTGGTTTTTGATAACTCTACATTAGAAACATAGCTGTATTGCTATGTAAGCATGAGTATTCTGTTAATTAATACACTGCATGTCCTTTCAGAAAGACAAATTCACATTTTAATTTGTAGCCAAATCCTATATAAAATGAGTCATCTTCAAACCTGGTCCAAAGACACCTTGGCTGGCAGAATCAAAATCATTGTGACTGGAGCAGGATGAAATTTGTTTCCTGAGTCTGCACTTGTACATTCCAGTGTAAGTAATATCATGCAAGTTCTATAATAATGCTGAAGAAAATTTTAATGGCCATGGGCAGAATGGGTTTTTCCAACACAGGAAGAAGACAGCATTCCTAAGGCCTAATCCCCTGTCCTACTTCCATGTCACTTCATTCTCATTCCTCAGAAATTCCTTCTCTTAAGTGGGCATTAGCAGCAACTTACTGTCATGCTTGTTCCATGCTACTTATCAGAAAAGAAAGAAAAATAAAACATCTCAGAACATACAAAAATGAATAATATTGTTTCAATTTCATATTGATGTAGTGATATCAGTATAAAAAGAGGGAATGTTTCTTTCTGATTAGAATTCTGCGATGATATTGACCTGAAATGTGTGTTTAATGTCAGATCTTTATCTGACTATATACTACTATGCTGTACCTCTAAGTGCTTTATTATTCACATTTTAGTACTCATGTCTATTTCTTCAAGTTTCCGAACTGCTAGAGGTGTGAGCTGAACAGATATCTCCTGGTATCTCACTTTGTATTGTGACAGATTTGGTATCTGTAACTGTGAGCAGGGTGAGGAAACAATTACTCTTCTGTAACTGAGAGAATAGCTGGATACATGGACTTTTTTTTCTATTTTCCTTCAATATTTATGGCATCTCAAAATGTCAAGAAATCTTTAGGCATTTCTGAGGAAAAGATATGTTTGTCAATATCTCCATCTCTGCGTTTCACCCCTCACTGACTTTCTGCTGGTGAGAGTTTTTTGACAAGGGAACAAGATACAGTATAAAGTCTGTACTTGTGGTCCTCAAAATCAGCATTTTGCTGAACTTGCAGGTGGAGAGGGGGAATTCACAGAACTCCTAAAAGAGGCTGAAAATATGATGAACTGGACAGGACCACATCACTGCTGTGTAACACTGAAATTAAGGAAGGATCATTTATGAGACGTAAATTGAGCATACAGAGGTAAATTCGTCTGTATGAACATATCAGCTAGAAGCAAAACAGGAGTATATAAAAAAATGGAACAACACTGCAGAGTTACTCTACAGCAATGTAGGAGAAAGCGAGAGCCTGCAGGAACTAATACTTGTCTTCTGGAGAAAATGATTGAGTTGTTACATTAAATCAGTTTAAACAAGCAGGCACTAAGGTTTCATATATCTAGAGGTTCAATGTGTCTCCTTAGAAAGAAAAATGCATCTATAACATGCTAAACTTGCTGAAATTTATATTTATTCTTCCTAGTTTGTTTGAAACCAATAACTCTTTGTAATATTAAAACAGACAGAATTTAGAGTATTTAATTATAACTTATGACATATTTTATTTAATTATTAAATTAGATATCAGAACTGATGTCCCTGTTCAGGTGCCATTTGTCACAATGCCTTGATCTCCACCGACACAGGTCTCAGTTGAGAATCTTAAGGGCTTTCAGGGGCTTCGACCTCTATCGTTAAATAAATCACTTGACTGCATCTAATTTTATGAGTGTTTCTGATATTATATTTCTCGGTCCTCTTCATCATGGGTTACAGTAGTTGTGGAGAGAAGGAAAGAGAAGCAGAGGAAGGGGAGAGAAGGTGCAACTAGGTTTACATTAACAATATTTAAACTAAACTTGCACAAGAATATTCAAGTTTCAGGAGGGACTATATTCAGAACTACTTTTTCACACAGTTACACACAATCAAAATTTATACACACTATGCAAACTATCTAACACCACACAGCTATAGCTAGTTATTAAGTAATACGTATTTCCTAAAAATTACTAGATCTAAACAGTCTTAATGTAAGTTATTTTAACTTTATATAAGTACTTTATTAACGTTCTGCAGGGCTTCTGAAGGCTTCATTTCTTGCTTCTGCACCAGCTCAAGGTCTCTAGACAAATCCCATTCTTATCTTAGAAGCTGGCACCTGCGAACTTGTCTTTGGTTTGCTATCCTGAAAATGTATGAATCCTCTAACAATTAACATTAGAATTACTTAGTATAGCATAATTTGTAATAATGATGCAGTCAATCCATTAATCCAATTAAAAATTTAGCTCTTGATGTATTTACATGCTAAAAAATGTAAACTTTTTTTAATGAAACAGTTGTTATGTGTGATTTGATGAGTCATTTTCTGTCCTACCGTGGGTGTTTTCATGATTATATATTTCACATCTGGTAAGTCAAGATGTACTATTTTCTCATGATCACAATGGTGTGCAGGCTGAAGTCACTTCTGTAATCCCAGAGCAGTAAAACCATTTGTAAATCTAAATCATCAGCTCCCATGTTTCTGTTTTCTTGCCTCTTCTCCATTGCACATAGCTGCAGAAGTTCTTCCCCTGAAAAAGATGAACTCCTGTCTGTGAATCATGTTGACTTTTTTTGTTTCAGGGCTTTCCTGGAGTTTCCAGGATGCTTGAATTCAGGGATCCTAGTGCCTACATCAAAGTAGTTGAGGCTTCTGAACTTTTGTCACAAGCTGCCCTTCTCCAAGATAATCACTACTCACAAAAAGGAACTTTAAAAATTCTGAAAAGAAAATTCCCTATGTCAGAGTTTTGGTGATTTTCCAAGCAGCAGAAATCGCTCCTGTGGGAAAATGTTTTATTTTTAGGTATTAAACAAAAGCTGGTAAGCCTCCCAGAATTTGGAAACTCTCTTTCTAGAAAGCAAGGAGTAATAAAAAGACAAAGTTTGCAGAGATCTGGAAATGTATTTTAAAGTCTAAGAGTATATACTAGAGACATCCCATATATTTCACTTTGGTCTCCTCTCAGGTCACTGAAGGTGACAAACATGCTCCTTACATTTCTAGTAGAATACCTTAAAATGGACTCAGAGCTTGTTACCAATAAAATCAAACTGAGATTCAAGATCTGCAGGAGATGGGCAAACCCCTTTTCCCCATTTTAAAAAATCATGGCACTTCCTATCCTATTTCTATTTCTTCCTGTTGTTGTGGGTTCACCTTGGCAGGCCTGGATTTGGGTTCTGAGGTTTGGACCAGGCCTGGAATTGTCGGGTGACTTGA
>JAOXXN010000485.1:99344-123650 GCA_026770055.1 Myrmophylax atrothorax
GGCTGGTTGGGGGGGAGAGGAACACTTTTTCTCTGTTCTTGGGCAGTTGGCATTTTGCCAGCTCAACCCAAGACACCTGTGAATATGAAGGATTTTATGAGTGTGTAGGGAGACCTTTTTGCATGTCTTTTTATTGAATTTGCCTATCACACTAAAAAATCGTTGGGTCAGAAGCTGCCTGCAACTGTGTATTTTACAGTGTTTTATATAATAGGAACTGACTTCTCAGCTGAGACATAATACACATTGTTGATAATGATAATTTCAAGTTGTGGTAAAAATTATGCCTCCCAACAATTTATCTGCTTGAAAAATGATACTGAATTCAACCAGTAAACTGCAGACCTCAGAATTTTGCCTTCTGGTTTCTTTACTGAGGCAGCATTTAGTAATTTTAAAATATTCCTGGTGTTTATCCTAACTTTGGGTAACTGTGTCAAACTTAGAAAGAATCTCATTCTAATCAAGGTGTGATTTTTTTTTTTTACTTCTGTATCTCTACTTTCTTCCTATTGTCATTACTTCACAGTGCTTTGAGCACTGCTCCAGAGAGCTCACAAACAAAAAGTCAAATAACACTGGAAGGGAGAGAGGAAGATACAATTGGAAGATACATTCAGAATTTCTGTGCATCTTTCCCTTAGGACATATAAAACATCTAATCTACTTTTAGAGGTAGTAAAAAATTCAGAAGTGTGTTCTATACTTCTGTTATCATCTCAACCACAAATACAGAATTGGAATTGTCCTTTAATGCTTTTTTCAGCTATAAAGTGGCAAGGACCCATATCAAGGGTAATGAACAATTACTATGCTATATCATCTCTTTCCAGTCCATGTTTGAGTAAAGTTTCAAATATACTCCAGGGGGTACACAACTGTGCTAGCATATGTTTGCATTTAAGTGTATTTACGACATGTTCAGAGTTGCACAGTCTTGCAAACACACACACATATTCCCTAATAAACTTGTTTTATCCCATTTTATTCATAGAAATTGAACCTAAACTATTAACCTACTTAGACATCTCTAATTGCCTGTTCCTCTGTTGTGATGCCTAGATTCAGACAATAAAAATACTTATTTATGCTATTTAAAGTGCATATTAAGATTCAGGAAGAGGGGCTAGATTCAAAACACAGCCCCAGCCCTGAATATAGTGATAAAGCATCATTCTATAACAACTTTCTTCCATGATTTGCAGAGCATTCACTGCACAAATACCATTTTTCACCAGGGAATAAGGTTGTTTCTTAAACCTAATGAACAACAATGTTTTGACGACTTGCTTTTAAATCAGCTGTGTATTCTCATGTTATAACTGTAATGTGTAAGTATGTTGGAAAAATAAAGAGTTAAGTTGAAGTTTAAAACTAAGCAAAACAAAACAAAACAAATAAAAACCCTGCCACATCTGTCAGACTGTCTGTGTGACATCATCAGATATTCTTCACTTGTTTGCAGCCATTCAGACCAACCTGCTCCACACTCCATGCTTTGTGTTGCAGCTCTCTTTACAAGGTCAGTGGGCTGGAAAATTATCCCATGCTGTCACAGTTAGCTCAGCCAGGTCTTGTTATCATTGTTTCCAGTGAATCCATTCATTCCATTATTTTACATACTGGGCAGACGTCCTACCACAGAGGCTTGGGCCACAGTAACTTGAAGGGCCAAATGTTAATGGACATGTATTGTCAGCAGAATAGCAGCACAATTCGTGGGAAAAAATACCCAGACAGCTCACTGACACAGGTTTAGGACCTCTAGACTTAGGGTGTAGCCTGTAAAGAGCTTTTATGTAAACAACGCCTCAATAAACAAAGAATATCTTCTCTGTCAATATTCATAACCCATAAATTTTCCCTTCTCTTCACGCTCCTTCACCCCACAGAGCAGCAGAGCTCTTCAGATGCAAAGGGGCAAGAAAGTGTTATGTATGGTGAATGCCTTTTGCAGAGCAAATCTCTAGGATGTGTGCAAGAAACCATACAACCAATCCTGATTTATAAGGGATATTATAGATCTCAGGACTCAAACAAAGCTGTTTTATTTCAAGCTTGCTCTACTATCTGTGTGGCTGATAATGGAGCATGTGATTGCGGAAATTTAAAGCTTGTGCTTTGTGTATACCATAGCTGATGTGTAAAGATGAAGGCAGAGCATGCCTGTCTGTCGTTCCTGGGTATGGAATTTAAGTAAAATCAATTGCACTGATGACAAATTTTATTTTCCTCCGAGGAAACAAAAAAGCCACGCAATTCTCAGGAAACACATAGTAAATTTTGAGCATTCAGGAGAGAAAAAAAAAAACAGGATAAACAAAAATGTGCTCTAGTTACATTATTATCCCCCAGTGTTGAGACTGCCTTTATTTTTTGGTTTGTTTTGTTTCTAGGCTAAGTGCCATCCTCAGTTGCTTCCCACCCACATCCTTGACCTCAGTGAATTCTCTAGAGCTTCACTCTTATATGAAGGAGCTCTTGGAACAGACTCCCCAGGGAAGTAGTCATGGCACCAAGCCTGTCTGAACAAGAAGTGTTTGGACAACACTCTCAGGAACATGGTGTGATGTTCAGGGCCAGAACTCAGACTTTGATGATCCTTATGGGCCCCTTCCAATTCATGATATTCTATGATTCTGTGATGGCTTTGTGATAGCTCCAATTCTTTCATCCATCTTTACCTGATCATGGATGAGAAGATAGTGAGGTTAATGGAGATGGAAACTGGTGGAGAGCCTCCAAGCAGAAAGCAGACCTGTCATGGCCAGCAGTGACATTTCAGGGGCCATACTCTTGTTAGAAAGAGATTCCTCCTTCAGATTCCTTTATTTGAACAGAGTGAAGTGAATAAGATTAAAAATGTCTCTTGAGAACTAGTTACAAAATCCTTCATTCCAAGAAGTCAATTTAAAAACTGCTTAAAAATTAATCCAGAGAGAGAGAGTCTCTGAATGCCTGGGGCTTCATCACCAGATCTGAATAAACTCTCCTCTTCCTGATACCAGGCTGGGATTGAAGAGGAAAAGGAGCTGACCTTGGCATCTCATCCTCCCTGCCTTTATTTCAGGTACTGCGTATTCTCTTCCCAGTATTTTCACTGCCTCTGGACAACAAAGATCTTGATAACATGGCCTGGCTGCTCTCACCATGACAGCATGTGGTAATTAGCTGAACCTACTGGCATTAGGAAAACTGAAACACATAAGTAGCACTACTACAAATTCAATTAGTTCAAACAATCTGAAATGTGATGCTTTGTCCCTAATTTTTTGAGATTAGTGTTTGTGTGCATGCATATTTTTGCCTGTGTACTTAGGGGATATGGTATCTGCAGGAAGTGGAACAGTGATGAATTAATAGGAATGGGCCCTGCTTTATGTTGTCTTTTAAAACTGTACTATGAAATACACAAATCACACTATTCAATGCTTCAGTTTCTTACCTGGCTTTGTATAGTTAAAGTGTTAAACTTAACTGCAGGGTCTAAGGAAACTTCTCATGATGAAGTATAAGCAGAGAAAGTGATTTTCATTATTTGCCTCAAGAATGGAGGCATTCATCTGAAATTTTAGGGAGGTCTTGTTCATATTCTCTGGAAGGATTCGATGCACCATTGCCCAAAAAGTTTAAAAAAACCAAAACCACAAACAATAAAACCAAAACAACTTACCCCTTTGTTTTGACAGACATCTTCTCCTAGTAAAAGTGCAAGTAGTTATGCAACTGTTCCAATGTCCTGAACCAAAGAAAATAAAAGAACTGTAGAACAGCTCCCACTGAATTTGGTGGGATTTAAACCAAAAAATACTATTGGCATTCATAAAACCCAGAAGAAAGGGCATTGAAGGACATGCAAGCCATTCAACAATGTATTCTTGTTCCTTTCCAACCTTTATTATCTTTGCCAAAAAGGAGTAAAAATATTTCAGCAAAGTATATGAAACCAGCATAGAATTTATCTACATAAACTGTCAAAACTTATTAACAACTTTCTCTGGTGCTAGCTATTTTCTATTAAATTACATTAATATAATAGAATTTTTAGCATTTGGGTATCATAAGATATGACCTTGCAATCATTTCAAGCAATTTTCATATCAGATTACTGAAGACAAAGATTTACACACTAAAAAGCCAGCATGTAAACTACTAATAGAAAATAATAATTTATTATTATTATTTTGCTTTTACATTATGTTTTTTTGCCTTCCAATATTTTCCTCCAATTTTTCATTACAGAACTTGGAAAATTAGCCCATTGTCCCTTACTTTTTGATGAAGTAAGTAAATGAGGCAGTATCATAGTAGTAGTCAATTTTTTAAACAAGATGTTATCATATAAATTGCTGTGATAAGAAATAATGATGGCTGTTGGGGAGGATTACAGGAGAAAACACAACCAGAAACAATGCAGTGAAACCACTGAACTGGAAGTTGATCAAGAAAAATTCCTAAAGGAGATATTTTTCTAATGATACAGTAATTGTCTCAAAGAAGTGTTGAAAACCCCTTTACATTATACAGTCAACTTTAGACTGAAAAAAAATTATTGCAAGGTGTTATCTAGGGAATAATCCTGTGCTAGGCAGTAAGGGAAACTGGTAGTTTCTGTTTTCACTCTCTCAAATGCTATGATTGAAGACTGGCTCAGAAGATGAAAGACTAATGATATTTGGTGGATTGCTGAGCTCTTGTCTGATTACTGCATAGAGGGTTTATTTTTCTTTCAGAAATTAAATAATTTAAAAAGAGAAAAAAATACTTTTCCTCCAGTCAGATTAATTTAAAAGGAGTGAAACAACACTCTCTCAGTGTCTTCACCGCAGAATAGAATCATCTATAATGCAGGTGGTGGAAAGGCAATGATGCAACATGCCTGCCCTGGTGAAAGAATTTCAAGGGAAGACTTAGTTTATATTAACTTCCTTTTTGCCTTAATATTCTGTTGTGATTTGTCATTTTGTGTTTCTTTTAATACGCTTCATACTATCTCTTAATAAGTTTTTGAGAAAATTTCGGAAAATCTGGAGATGATTGATGGGAAAAAAGGTCATCTGTGCTTTATTGCCTGAGAAACTCCATTGTCCCATTTCACAACTCTCTCAGGACTTTTTCTCATTAGGGCAGCATATTTTCTGGAGCTCACAAAGAATCTAACATACCAGGGAGGGTATTCTGCCAGTATCTGGAATAGGGAGAAGGAAAGGAAGGAATGATTAAAGAAATCCAGGCATGCTCCATTATGATACACACCAATGTGTCAAAGTTCATATTTCAGGTTTTGCTTCAGGCTTGTGCCATCTCTGTGTCTCTTGTCTGTGAAAAGGGCAGATTGAAAGCAGCAGTTCCTGAATTTATTACTGCAAGGAGCAATTAATTTAGACTGGAAGGCTACTAATTGCAGCAAGCCTTGAAAACTGTCATTCTTGTTTGGGTAGGGTTTTTTTGGTTTTTTGTTTGTTTGGGGTTTTTTAATAAACAATGTCAATAATTTCTCCTCTACCATTTGTTCATCCTCAGACTTCCTTCCTTCCAATCCCACCATATGTCATTGGGGTTTCAGCAACATTTTGGGCATCTTCTGGTCTGTCTCCACATCTCTCTTGTCAGTCTAGCTATGTTTTCTCATTTGATGTTAATCAGGGCAACCGATAATTCAATTATTTTTACATATCCTGACTGCTAGGTATCTTCTGCTTTATTTCAATACATACAGTAAACTTGCTGTTATTGCTTATGGCCCTTTTCCACAGGAAACACAGAGATCCTTGGTGTTTCCCACTATGCCTGTTTAACTGAACAGCATTGGCTTTGAAAGGGAGGTTAAGGGGGGACTTTCTCTTTACAACTGCCAGAAAGGAGGTTGTAGTCAGGTGGATGTCAGTATCTTCTCCCAGGTAACAAGTGACAGGACAAGAAGAAATGACCTCACATTGCACCAGGAGGGAGGTTTGATTGTATATTGGGAAAAACTTCTTCACTGAAAGGATGCTCAAGCCTTGAAACAGGCTGCCCAGGGAAGCAGTGGAGTCACCATTCCCAGAAATATTCAAAAAGGATGTTGATATGGTGCCTGGGGGCATGGTTTAGTGGTGGACCTGGTTAGGTTAATGGTTGGACTTGATGACCTCAGAAGTCTTTCCCAATCACAATGACTTCATGACTGTATCATTACCAACATATAGGTATTTGCCTCAGGTCAGTGTGTTTACAGGAAATTGCTGAAACAAGCTGGGATCAGGGAAAAGTAGATTACCCAAGAAGAAAATACTGCTGGCAAAATAGCCACCCTTTCTCACACTGCATTCCACATGAGAGTGATGGCCTCCAGCTAGCTGGGCTCCATGTGCCACAAAGGGCAGTAAATAGAGTCTTAGTCGTCACACTTTAGGATCTGAACCTTGAACTGCTTTGTAACACAGAAGTTTCAGTCTTCACTAACAGAACAGGCACAGGGTGGAATTCCAGCAATCCGGTTTCATGTCATGCTGGAGATTATAAAATGTTAGAAATGGTAATGCTTGAAGAGATGTCCCTGTTGGTGTTGCTTTGTCTGTAGCATACTGCAGCTGTGCCTGTCCTGCTTGAGATTAGGAATTAACATCACCACACTTTATTTTTAACTTGCATTAAATGGACATAATAATGCAGTACCCCCAGCACAGGTGTGTTGCAAGGCTTAACTAATTATTGTGCACTTGCAAAGTGTTTTGAGATCACAAAATCAAATCTAGCAGTAAAGTGCAAAGTATTATACTCATGCAGCAGTTGGAAAGCACATTTTCAGAGAGGCTGTAATTCTGCTACTACTATGTTTGAAGACAGCCTGTCAGTTGAAGGAGGGGCATGAATATTTAAACATTTATTTAATTATTAAACCACAGGTCTACAAAAGCCATACTCATGACTCCACTGATGTCCTAGGTGAATTCTAGCTGTACTAATGTAAATCCAGAGCTGTGAAGCTAAGAATTAGCATATTGGAAACTTGAATGACAACTAGGGAGAATGCAGTTCTCAATTTTTCACTTCTGTTCCTCTCCGGAATAACAATTGATTCCCTCCTACCAAACAAAATAATTTTTAGATGTTCTAGAAAAATATTAGCCTTTTATGTTTGTATTGCATTGTTTGTAGCCACTTGGCATGAACTACTTGTTTACCTGAGGACTTGCTAAGGACAGGACATTCCTATTTCTACCATGCAATACCACGCATTATACTTTAAGTGATTTGTAGTGATAGTCCTTGTGTCTGATTTATGTACATGTTTTGAATCATCTGAATGCGCTCTGGTGAGACAGATGTTCTTCATCGACTGTGGTCTTTGTGCTTCAAAAATTAGCAAAAATGAAATTGCAACAAGAATGTGGCCAGAACCCTTCCAGGATGCTGCACAGGGAAGTGGTGGAATCACTGTCCCTGGAAGAGTTCAAGCACATGTGATGCTTAAAGACATGGTTTAGCGGTTGACCTGGCAGTGTTAGGTTAATGTTGGACACAGTGATCTTAGAAGTCTTTCCCAACTTTAATGGTTCCATGATTCTATGGGTTTTCCAGTGGCCATGAAGGAAACAGGCAGGTAAGAAGATTCTCCACTTCTGCGATAAGCTTAGGGCTATGTTTGCACCTGACACCTCCCTGCTTGACTGTAGCAACAGTAATGCAGACTGCTGTAGCAGTAAAAACAAGAGGAATGATAGGGTTAAACAAAGTGAAAGAGGATTTATAATTTCTGAATTTGGGCTCTTGTAATGCTACAGTAACATATCATACAAATTGCAAGCAAGAGGTTACCAGACAACATAAACGGCTCAAAAGACTGGGTTTAAATTAAAAATTACAATTTACATCTTCTTCACAAGGAAAAATGCTTACTGCCATGTGTGCCCTTGAGAATACTGCAGTGGCCACAGAAAATACTATTTCTTTTGCAACTGTTTAAAATCTTGGTATGTGTATTATGGAGCAAGACATAAAAACGAGTTTTAACAGGGCTGTCGACCAAAGTGTCAGTTGGTATAATGCAACTGTAAAACAAAGGTGTCAATGGAGCCACACTGAGTTATTGAGAAGAATGTGGACTGTTGTGTAGTTACTAATTGCAGGCAGGTTCAAAGTGCCACAACTAGTTAAATTTTAAATTTGCTTTGTAATATAATATTGTAATATAATTGTGACACAAAGACTTTATTTTCCATTTGCTTCTTGCCTTCAGGGCTAACTCTGACACTTCTGGACTTCTCCCCTGGTGCTATATGTGTCCTCCAGACTCTATTTTGGGTCCTGTATCTTATTCCTATACACTGGAGTCACAACTTCCCCTTCTGGTGGCTGATTACAAAGAGACCTATGAGTGTACCCAGGTGAAACACTCTGCTGGGACATCCTCAGCACAGTACAGATGCATATTTCAGTTTAATACATCTCTGAGGCATCCCTGTTTATGCAGCAAAGTGTTATGATCTCATGTAGTGCTTTGAGTCTTGTTGGTCCCAAGCTTGCTGTTTCAAATGTGTCAATACCCACCAGGTTTGTTAGGATATAGTGATTTTCCAAATTACTGGGATGAAGGGACATCATGGATCATCTGAAACTACAGAGGAGATGTCAGCTGCCAGCATGGAGTTTATCAGTTCAGCAAGTCTGGTTCTGCATATTGGTTATTTCTTCAGTCCAGTCAAAAACTTGATAACAAACGTGATCTGTTCAATACACTTATTATTAATTATTAATTGAAAAATTTTTATCCATTGTAGTCATGTAAACAATCTTTTTTTCAAATGAACTATTTCACAATTTTTAAGCAAGAATTTGTACTTTGGGGGAAAAATTATCATAGAATTTGTCTGTACATTTAAGTTAGGTATTGCTAGTGTCAAATTCTGGGTTCTATTTTTAAAACTAGTTCCTGGCTAAAGTACAATTTCACATTACACTAAAAGAACACCTTTACATATTGGCTATGGGACTAACATTTAATTTGAAATGTAATTTCTTACTGTTGTACTTGGAAATGCTCCTAAGGAGCAGATATATGTCAAAGGAAAAGGTACATTTCAAGAGAAGAAGCCTCCACTAGGCATAGGACTAATTATACTTTTGTCAATTAAAATTTCTTAGGGAAATGAGCCAGCAGTTTACATTAATAATACTAGAAGCTGTAAGAATCACACCATGTGTCTAGAGATATAGTTGATACTTTTGAATAAAAATTTTAAGAGGAAGGAAAGGGAGAAGAAGCAAAGATGGTTCTTAGCACCACCTGTAATTTTTCCATCATCAAGGATTCAGACTGCTTCATATTAAAATGTTTTTAAGAGTGAAAACTATATTTTCCAGTGCTTTTGTTTGGTATCTAGTCTAGCCTAGTCTAGTCTAGTAGTCTACTCTATTTTGTGATGTTTGTATTATGTTATAGTAGAATCATAGAAGGGTTTGGATTGGAACAGATATTAAAGACCATCTTGTTCCAACTCTCTTGCCATGGGCAATGACACCTTCCAACACCTTCCACCAGGTTGCTCAGGATCCCATCCAAACTGGCCTCACACACTTCTAAGGATGGGGCATTTTAGTTGCTTCTCTGGGCAACTGTTTCAGTGCCTCATCACCCTCTCAGTGAAGAAGTCCTTCCTAATATCTAATCTAAACCCACTCTGTTTCAGCTTGAGTACATTCTCCCTTGTCCTGTCACTATTAAATGCTGTTCTTACAATCTCTCTCTGTCTTTCTTGTGGGGTCCCTTCAGGTACTGGAAGACCACAAAAAGGTCATACCAAAGCCTTCTCTTTTCCAGGCTGAACAATCCCAATTCTCTCAGCCTTTCCTCATAGGAGAGGTGCTCCTAATCAACTTGGTGGCTTCCTCTGGACTTGCTCCAATAGATCCATGTCTTTCTTGTGCTGAGGACCCCAGACCTGGATGCAGCGCTACAGGTGGGCCTCACCAGAGCAGAGCAGAGGGGCAGAATTCCCTTGCTCAACCTGCTGCCCACACTGATTTTGTTGCAGCCCAGGATACAATTGGCTTTCTGGGCTGCAAGTTCACACTGATGGCTCATGTTCAGACTCTCATTAACCAGCACTCCCAAGTCCTCAGCAGGGCTGCTCTGGGTCTATTCATCCCCTAGCCTGTGTTAATGGTGGAGGTTTCCCCAACATAGGTACAGCCCTTTGCACTTGGTTATGTTAAACCTCATCAGAGTTCCACTGACCCACTTCTCAAGCTTGTCCAGGTCCCTCTGAAGGCATCCCATCTTTCAGGTGTATCAAGAGCACTACTCAGCTTGGTGTCATCTGCAAATTTCCTGAGGGTGCACTTCACCCTGTCATCTATGTCATTAATGAAGATACTGAATAACATGGGGCCCAATACCAATCCCTGAAGGACACCACTTATCACTTATGTCCATCAGGACTCTGAGTCATTGGCCACTACCCTTTCATTTGAGCCACTGCCCTCTGGTGTAATGTTATGTTTATACTACATTATGCCATATTTCATATGATGTGTCATATTATATTATGTTATATTGTGTTACATTGTGTTGTATTACTTTGCTATTCCACCAGTGTGATTAGTTGTAAGCTGCACTTTCACTAAGAAAATTCAGTAATTCTTATGTTTTTATGTAAACGGATATCTTATCTTTACATTGTGTCAAGCTCTGAGGAATGATGTTGGGAACTGTACCCTATGCTTCCGTAAATTGTTAGGATTTCAAGAGTCCCAATTCCTACTCTGAATTAGCCAGAAAAAGGTCATAGATTTTTTAAAATCATAGTGGTCATTTTACTTCTTGGCACCTCTCACTCAATATTCAGTTGCGTTTCTCCTTGGCAGAATATTGGCATACGGTTGATCATTTTTAAATGAAGAAAACCAACTAGAGGATAAGTCGGCTGATGCTCCTACAGTACTCTCTCAATCTCTGCACCCTTTTGTTCTTAAGCATGTTTTCCCAATTGTCTTTCCCATTATGAATCTCAGAGTAGTTGATTTACCTTCTGCTTTGTATGTTATTTCTTCCCAGCATGTGGTTCTGCACTGTCTTACTTCATTTTTTGGTGCTAAAAGGAAGAGATGGGAAAGTATGACAAGGCATTTTAACCCCTGACAGATACAAGGACTCAGATAAATTCAGGGCTCATGTAAATAACATACTTTAAGCTAAAAACAGGGAAGAGACAATGTACCCCAATGGCCATGAGAAGTCTTGTCTGGCTGAGCAGAATTAATACTTTTTAAATTTTCATGACTTTCTAGTGAAATCCAAATCTTAAAAAACTTAAAAAAAAAGGAAGAAAAAGCAGTTTTGAAGAAGAAATGTAGTTGAAAAATTAAAAAGAGAGTGCAAGAAAATTAAAACTTGCACATTTCCTTAATTGTTTTTCTCATGTTGACTATCTGTGTTTTGATTTCTTGATTTTGAATACTCCTGTACTCATCAGAAAGGTTATCAGGGGAGTTCAGTCATCAGTAAAGCCTACCTGGACTACCTACACAAAATTATTGTATTAGAAAATGTCTGTTTTCAGTGATGAAGATCTGCAAATGCATTTGTTTTGATGAAATTTGTGACCCTCATGCAACTGTTCTCACAGAAAACAGCCTGGATGTAGTCTTCTGCAGCAACCCTCATGCACAATTAAGAAATACTGGACTTTATCAATATCTACAATGTTTTATATTGTTGTTTTGGATCCTTGAGTCTTATAAGGCAGAGGTTTTATGAGATACATGACTTTTTTACGGATGACCTTAAAATTCTATCTTATTCTCAAGAAATCCTGTACCACTTGCCTCTGGTTCATGAAACTGATTCAAGAAAATTATTGTAAGGCATTTTAGGGGATCAGCTAGTTAGTCATTGCTGTAGTCCTCAGACTTCAGATCAAACTGTAGGTAGTAGTGCCTTGAAGCTGTAGAGTGAATAAGCCCCGGCAGCTATCTGATTGAGAGACAAGAGTCTCCAAGTTCATGGAAAATACTGGTTTAGAAATATTTCTTCATGGAATTTGTGGAAAGAAATTTTCATATTTCCTTTTCTATAAAGGCAAAGTTTTAAAAATATTTTGGTGACATACATTCTGTCAAATCATCTCCTAATTATCAAGAGCTTATCCAGCTTTACAGCAGAGGCTCACAAACTACAGCAACACAGAATACAAACTGATTTACTGATTCTCTAGCTTTTTCTGCATTGTACCATAGTACACAAAATTGATGACCTCAAGTAACATCCTAGAAATGGTTATGCAGGAGTAAATGCAGGTCTGATTCATCTTCATGCTAATACAATAATTAGAAGCATTTGTCAGGCCTGGGATGCTTTAGCTTAGGCTTCAAAGTTGAGATTACTTCGAGAAGTTGGATGTAATGACCCGCTGCTACAAGGTGAGTTATTTCAGTCACAGAGTCACTTTCAGTACTTGTTGATCCTTACTGCAGTTGTTTGATGCTGTGGAGTGAGGGGCTGCTTTGAAACCCTTGTGGTAACTTGTGTGCCTGCTCCTGTCATGCCTCTCATTGCCACTTCCATCAGCAATATTGCTTAGTAAGCATAAAACAGGTGTTTCCCAGACTATTTTCTGTGTGAACTGAGAAGGCTTCTGGCACTTTGCCCTGTCTGCAGGCATCTGCATGGAAGGATGTACCTATGTGCATTTAGCTTTGTGTCTTGTATATTTCAATACAGTTGTTCCATTTCTGATCTATTTAGTCTTAATTCTATTTTAAGAATCTGTGTGCAGTGTAGGGTATGGAGACCACTGGAGCGCAGCATTCTCTAGCTGCCTCCTGGTGAATGTGGGGTCCCTCATTCACAGTCAATAGAGCCTGAAGCAGTTAAATGCACTGAAGCATCATGAATGAACTGTGAAGAAAAATATATTCAACACTGTCATTTTCCATGTTAGTATGTAACCTTTCTGTCAGACATCATTAACAATACTAAATCAGTGCTGTCTAGAGGCTTCCTTTAAAATAAATACAATAATTGTACTGAGCCTCCAGCTAATGTCACATCCATCTCTAGGTTTCAGAACCTTAACCTACTTTTACAGGTGTCTTTCCCTAGTAGGCAAGTACTCAGTAGCCTTTAGAAATATAAAAGTGAAGAGACCTTTTTGTGGGGAAAAAATCATCCAGGAGTGCCACAAATGTAATCAATTTGCATAATCATCAGACTGGTCATAAAAAAATAGTTACACAAATTAAGAAAGCCCTAATAATACATGAAGGACAAGGCTAGATCCACATCACTGTTGTTAATCATGTAGCTTTGCACAAAAGTTTTGAAATTAAATGCCTGCTATTTAGGGTTTGGCCAGACCTCAGAACCCTACATCTGATCTTCCATAAATTCAACAGCTTTTGCATATGAAATGTCCTCACTGGTCTGGGAGAGACATCCTGAGACTGCAGTCCACTACTAAAAACACTAGAAATAATTGTCCTCCCTTGTGAATGATCAACACAACCTGGATGTCTGATTTTAAGATGGCAGAAGATACAAAGTGGCTGAGACAGGTTCATCTAGTCACACAGCCATGAAATCTGGAGAGGACCTCTGAACACTACCTGTGGAAACCCCCATGCATGGAAGGTCCAGTTGAGGTCTGCCATGAGATTTTAATATATCTCTGCATCTTGACTATTGCTTCCTGTTCTGAGGTTTCAGGATTTTTGAGGGGAGAGAGCAAAGGTGCTCACTTTCTTCCCTCTAGCTAGTCTCTAGCAGCTAAACGTTGAATTATTTATTTTAAGTCAAAAGGTAAGATTCCTTAGTCTCTGAAAACGCAACAGTTAATATCAAATTGGACAAGTTTTATGATAAAAGAGCAAGATTTCAAAATGCGCTGGTTTCCCCAGGTGCTAGGTTTTTTCAGTACAACAGTCACCACTTCACTCCACAGAAGGTGAGATGTCTTGATAGGTTTTGCTAGTCTGAACTGGAACAAGGGTCAGACTTGACCTGGGATAACCCTAAAACCTGTGGCAGTGGGAGAGTCGTGAGCTTAGCTTGTCTGCCCAAAGGCAGCAGGGAACCAGGGCAGCTGCCCAGCTCTCCACGTGGCAGTGATATTGGATAGGAGATTTAGCTGCCAAAAAGCCCAGTCACAGGCCCCTTGATGCCTCGTGGCCTGCCAAAATCTGCATCAGTATCTGTTGTGAGATGCCTCCTTGGGTCCAGGCTGTGTTAATCTCCCTGAGGTGTGAGCACAGTGAGCTCCCATCTGCCTGCAAGCTAAGCTCAGCCAGTCACTGTGTGTTTTCCCCAGTCTCTGCAGTCACTGCTTGTGCCTCTCTGTTGACTTCTTTTCAGGTTTCTTATCCCCCTGACCAAGTGAGGATGGAGCAGAGTATTGTGATGCCAGCTCTCACCAACGCACATGCAGAGCAAATGCAGTCTGGCATTTTATTGTATGTCAAGGATTGTCAAGGATTGTGTCAGTTCCTCTGTCACTATATTTATCCCAAATTCATGTGAAAAGCTCATTTGTCCCCCTGTTCTCAGTGGGTTTTTAGTAGGAATTTGTTGCATTTGTTTTTATTGAGATGTTCTCTTAATTGTGATCTTGTAACATTCTTACTCAAGCCATAGCTATTCTATAATTTATTGCCATAGTGTACTGCTCCATAAGTCTGTATAGCACTGTCAGTCTACAGACCTTGGTGTCAATAAAATTACTGAATAAGTATGGAACAAGCAGTAGTCCATGAAAGATCTCATTAGAAAGGTCTCCTTATGAATTAAACTCAAAATATGGAAGATGAGTCAGATTTTAACCTTAACAGCATGAGCTCCCTCAATTTCAGTTAGTGACTGTTTAAAAAGCCCCAGAACATCACAGAACACAACGTCATGGTTAAATGAATTCATATGGTAGCATAAACTACATGAAAACTATTTTATTGATCAGATATGAAATCATGCAAAAATTAAAGCAAGAATTTTATAACTCCTACCTTTCAAAAATGTTTGCATTGTCTTTAATTCTGTATTCTGATTTCCTAGTTGCTTGCCAGAGTAGCTGTTTTCTTCAAACCTTGCTTAATGTTACTACAACTGATCTATAACCTTCTAGTTCATTCAAAGCCAAGTTTTGCAGCCTGTTTTAATCCTTATTTGGAAATCCTCTGACAGTTTATTAGCATTTAATAAAACCAGTGATTTATGACCCAGAGAGATCCTTGCACAGTTCAGCTAGGAATCTAGAATTTTAGTTATTCAGCCTTTTTATTGGAAATATGTAGGTTTAGCCACTGTTGACTTTCAAGTTGCTTTGGTTTTTTTTCTACAAATTGCAGGCTGTTTTGTTACTTGTTCTTGGCTGTATTGCAGTTATTGAGAGAAATTTCCACTAACATATTTCTCCCTTTTTGACTCTTTTGTTTATAATTATGTTATTTTTAATATTCTATAGTGAGAGTGAAATTCAACCTCTGATTAATAAAGCAAAGCACTGCACAGATAATCACTAGGCAGAAATGCTCTTTTTAAAAGTAAAGACTGCTAGAACTATTGGATGTTGCTTTTTTGCCTGTCTCTTCACCCTCTGGCTTTGTAACCTTTGACTAATATGATATTTTTGAAAGATTTGGAAGGTGCTATAGATATAAATTAAATGCCCTGGTTTTGATTTAACTTCACTTGCTAATCATTGAGATGGACTTTGGCATGAAACAGGCATCAGTTTGGATTGAAATCAGCAGGGCAAGTTCTCATGGGTTAAGAGGGAAGAATGAAGATGTCCAATTCATAGAAATTAGTTTCACAATTGGTAGCCTCTTGAAAAAAGTAAAACATAAACAAGGGCTCAGGCTCTGACCACACGGGTTGAGCGGCATAAGAGCAGATATACATACAAGAATCTGAAACTGAGCTAAGAAAAAAAAAAAAGACTAGCTCATTCATTCTTAACTGTATTGATAATTCAGGATTAATGGGGTTAAATAAGCTTAAATATGTCAGTTATTAAGACCAGTAGGTAAGTGAGAGAGTGTTGAGTAGAACTGTAGTATTTTTCAGATACCTTTTAGAGCTTAAATGTACGTATCAAATGAGATCATTTTGTCATAATAATCATGCAAATACATTCTGTGAGACCTGGAAAGAGTATCTTTTATGCCACAGTTGCTAAGAAGACATTATGCTGCTCTGCATATTTGGTATTTCTCTTTGAGGCATTTCCAGATCTTTTGTTCTTGTTTAGATGATATGTAAATCACACATATGCTCCTAACTTCACTTACGTTTTTAAACACGTAAGTGCATAATTATCCTTTCAGCTACAGTTACCAACCTGTTGGCCAATAGAGTGTATTTTGTACAGGTGATTGTCATTCTAAATTCTGCACAAATTTTATGTAAAGTGTATAACATCTATGGCAGTATGTAGTAGACAAGTATAGAGGGTGGAAAGGATCAGCCTGACTCTGAGCAGATAGAACTTTGAGGACTCTTAAAGAGGAAGTGTCCAAACTGTTGGGCACCAGTCCACATGCATGCAAAGCTTACACAAATCCAATAAATAACCTGGTTTAATTTTAAAAGGTCTGTTAAAAGTGAAGAAGCAGTCATGGGTTGCTATCAATAAGTATTTTGAGAGTGAGCATCAATTCTGCTATGTTGTGGCTCGTGTAAGAGCTTTGTAACAGGGGTTTGCATGGAAGGAGAAATCAGTGTTGGAAAACAAAGCAGTGCTGTTTGTTTTGTCTTCAGCACTCTGATCCTGGCAGGAGGAACCTCACAAACAGCACATATGCCAGCTCTTTTTCAAGGAATCACAAACACCCGTTTACTTTTTAGAAATTTCCTTTTTTTTCCTTCAATATTTGAGATATTTTAGACAACTGAAGGCAAAACCTCCAAATCCTGCATTGTTCATTATTATTTCCCAAAAAAAGTATTATCAGAAAGCAAATATACCAAAACATTTATTTGGTACGTTGATTCAATGTACCAGAATACTGACCTTGCAAAGTCTGACAAAAATACTTCATAAAAATGTTTTTTGTGATCACAAAAACATTAAAAGATATTCAAATTACTGTCCATACGTCATTTTCAAAAACCACTTTTTTCTTTTTTTCCCTTGTTTCCCCCCCAAAATAGATCAAGAATTCAATAAAAGGCATAAAAATGTCAAAAAAATCATCAGGCCATCCTTTAATTTTTGTGTATCAAAGATGTGGCTTTTTCCATTTCTGTTGTCAGTCTTTGATAATAAAATTGTTTTGCTCTCATGGACATCCTTTAGCCAAATCTCTCCTTGCAGAGCATATTGTCAGTGCTGTACTTCCCAGATACTCTAAAAAGAAAGATATTTACATATCTTAAAACTGAAGGGTTAGAAACAAACAAACAAGCAATCAAAAATGTGGAACAATCAAGTATTTCTTAATCCAGTTTCCAAAGAAAATTCGGCAGGTTTTGAAGGGCATTTCACTGTATTTCCTCTTCACAACTTTGTGATATTGCACAGTCAGCAGGAAGGTCATTTATTGCAGGTAAGTGATCTGCACTGGATTAGTTTTTCTCTTAAGTTTCATAGTGTCAGAAATATCCATTGAATTGTAACAGCTTCTTTAATGTAAAGGTAGTGGCATAAAATAAGAACTCAAACTGAAAAGAACCTGCTCTCTTCCCAGATGAAATTAAATGTGGTTTTGAATTGAAGCTGTACAGAGCAAATAAAATCCTTTTGTATGTTTTAAATCAATTAATATATTCAAATAATAGCTAATGACTTGTGTCTGACAAGTTTGGGGGGGGGTTTCTTACAGATGTGCATGTTTAAACACACATAATTTAACACAGGGTAGATCACTGAAGATGTAAGATTTTATATGTTATTCTCCTCTATATTCCATGGTGCAGTGATCCACATTGAAAATGAGGTAGCTACTGAATAGTGCTAATGTTAAAAGATTTATTCTTTTTATAGTGAAGTGCTGAAAAAATGCACATGCAGGCACTGTGAGCAGCATCACCTGTAATGTGGAATTGTATGGCCTCCAGCACCCAGGAAGACCAAACTACTAATCTGTCCCACAAGAAGTCACAGACCTGTTTCCCATAAACTTAGGCAAATAAATATATCTCGTTCAGGAAGGGTGGGATAAGAGAAGGTAAGAAATAGAAAAATAAGCCACATTTGGTTCTTTCTGCTGCACTACTTTTTCTATGCACTGAAAACTCCTGGCAGGTAGAAAGCATTCAAGTTCAAAACAGGAACTAGTCTACATCATTAGAGAGATTTTAATCTAGTCTGATGTGTTTTGATAGAGAAAAATAGTCTCTATCAAAATCTCTATCAGAGGTGAAGGAAAAGAAATGCCTATTTATCAGCTAAGACTGTCAAAGAATGCTGTTGTGAGGTTTTAGGATTACCCCTCATCCATCAGTACTCTTCTGAGGTGAATTACGAGGGAAGCAGGTAATTTGGACTAGGTTGACGTTGTTTGCTCCTCCCTTTGTTGCATGGGAGCAAGGATTTTGAAGGACATCACCAGTGGAATCTCACTTAAAGATAATAAGCATGAAGTAAGAGTAGCAGTCATGCCACAATGAGGATTAGGTGCTTCGGCACAACAGCAGCAGAGGAACCTTCCAGAGAAATGAGAAACATTCCAAGCTTCCCCAGTCACAGTCATGCAAACTGGTTTGTCTGAGGCTGTGCAGAGAGGAGGGGGAGTTGGTAATGTAACTCAGCCACCCATCCCTTTGGCTTGAAATCCTTTGGAGTACCTGAATACTGAAAAGCATGCCACTATTAACAAGCTTTTCAAAAGCAGACATACTTTCAACACTATAGGTGCACCTTACACTAAATTATGGTCTTAAATTTACCATTTTACTGGTAGAGTAAGGTTTAGCATTGCTTTTATTTGACTTCGCATGCAAAGAAAGAAAGACAAGTAAAATCACACCCATTTTTTCTTTACATGGCAATATAATTCTTGTCTAAGTTACAAATAAGTTTTTCAATAGAAAATTGTGATTTGAAGAGGAGTTGTTTGGGACTATTTTGATGAGATAAGGCAACATCAGTACAGGGATAATTACAGTCATTCTTCCATTTTATCATTCTAGAAGCTGCCATATTTTTATTAGCTTTTATTCAGTGTTTACTCCTATGGTAGGAAATGTAAATCTTTCTATTCAGCTATGTCTGACTGTTGCACACTTTCTATTTTCTTACTGTTTTGACTGACAGGCCTATTTTTAGGCCATTCTGAAGATGCTGACAGTGAGTGACATGGTGATATTGCAACAAGGAGTATGTCAAGTGTGAACACTTCAGTGCAAGTTCTGAAAGGTATTTGGATTCAGGAAAACCAAGTGCTAAGCAAAAACTGAGCATCCAGAATCACAGAATCCAGAATAAGTCGAGCTGGAAGGCACCCACAAGGATCATGGAGTCCAGCCCTTGGAGGGCTAAGGGTACAGGACCATCCTCAAGAGTCACACCATGTGCTTGGAGAGTATCATCCAAATGCTTCTTGAACGCTGTCAGGCTTGGTAGTCTGATTACTTCCCTGGGGAGCCTGTTCCAGCACCCACCGTGAGATCTCCAGGACACTCCTCATACTGAGTAGGCTCTGAAACTGTTTTCAGCACAGCTTCAAACTTTGTCCTGCATCCCTGTGGCACAGTCCCCTTTGGTCCACTTGACAGCTCATGCCATGTCAAAGGGCACTGATCTTTCCACTCTGATGACAAAAGACTAAAACAGACTGTGCTTGGTCGATGGGATAACAAGAGTGATAAACTGGAAGACTAAACTCTAAGCATAGACCAGAGTACTGCTAACCAGCTTTCTTTTAAAGCATAATAAAGACACTCACTTCCAAGTACTCTAAAGTTCTTGGAATAGAATCAGCCCCAATTTTATCTTTTTCCTTCAAATTAAAATGAAAAACTCTTGCAGTCTGTCCTGAACATTGCAGACAAGGTATGCAAGTGTATTTTCAAGTATGATGCAGAACTGGGAAAACAAACTGGGTGAGAGAGTCTTAAAAGTGTTAACCAATACTTCTAGGGTGTGATTATGTCACCTGCCTCTTATGTGAAACTATGCAGCTTCAGCAACACCTACAGTTTCCCAACGGGAATGGCAAGTATCAGACTGATTGCAAATCTGAGTGTAAATCAATCAGGAGTTCAACTTTTTGGCAAAAAATTAGAACACTCTGAGAGTGTAAAAAATTTCTAGATCTTCAATATTTAAAAATGAGTTTAACATGTATTATACTTCATATCTTACCTTAAATGGAAGTACTTGACTGTCACAGAATCATTAGCTGTCAGAATAAAGCTCCATTTTGGCAGCACTGTCTGACATTATACTCCTGTGTGGGATGGCATATTATTTTACTCGTAGGAATAAAAGATTTCTTTAATTCATCACCCAACTAATGCAAATACTCTTAACAGTTCATTTCTAACATGGTTTTGTGAAATTATTTGTTGAGAGGTTGCTTCCTTTTTATTTCTTAAATACATTCCTTCAGGAGCTGGGAACAATGTGTCGGCAAATTTGAGATAAAAACAGGAGTGAACTGTAACATTGGTGAATTATGTAGATAGGTATTAATTTTAAATATGTAAGTCTAAATATACAACTATCTCACACCCTTGCTAAATAGTAAGTCAAAACTGTAATCAGATGAGGTCTATAGAAAACTCGGTACTTTCAGTGTCCTAAGTCAGAACTGTGTGTATTTCTGCCTCTTGACTATAGAATACTCATTGAATATTTTACCTGCAAGTCAGCAAATTGCATAAATTGCAGAAGTGTTACAGCAACGATTCATGAATAACTGTTTATGGTAAGTAAATGGAAATTAATTCTGTGCTGAATAAAATGATGGTTACAAGAAACAAAGTTTTAAAAGAATTTAAATTTTCTTCAGAAAATTCATATGCATATCAGAATCAATTCACCAGAAAAAAATGCAGTTTCCTACTAGGTGTTTTATTAACTACAGGCTCTAGAAAAAGCCTTAAAAGAGAGTGTATGAGAACTGGAATGATTTATGGAAAATGTAAACCATAGATACACAGAATATTAAAAACCTAGATTTTATTATTAGATAGATTTTCCTACTCTCCTTTAAAATGGCATCCAAATTTCTCTTCTCTTTTCATCTTCCAATATATATCTATTATATATATATTATTTTGTGATTATGTTCTATGGAGTATTTTGAGACAGTATCAAATAGCAAGTAAAGGAAAAAATGCAGCAGATATGACTTTTTTTTTTTTTGCAAACCTGTTATCTAAAGAGTGAAGCCTATTAGGTACTAGATCTGCAGAACCGGACTCTGGATCTTTCTGTGCTGGAGTAAATCTCTACTAAAACATTTCTTATAAAGCAAATTATAACAGTTCAAGGCCAACATGGGGGAGGAAGGAATTAGATTCACTGCATGAAGGTGACATCACATTTGCGCATATACATATGTTTATAAACCTCAGTCTTGGTTATCAGGCAGGCATTTGTACACATTTATATTGTTTTTCCTGTTCAAAGTACACAAATAGAGCATTATAAATACATATGATCCATCTGAAATATAAACATTTGCAGAATATCTACAGATTTATGTATACATGTGTATGGATTTATGCATAGCTGGTATTTAAATGTAGAGTTGTATGAGCTTGTTTTCCTGTGCTTATAAGTGATACATCTATTGCATATGGTTGATAGATAAGTGGTATTTAAATGACAGGTATTTATGTTCATGGTAAATACACAGAAATTACATATATACATTTGTCTATATATGCACATATGAGGCAGTTTACTAACTGCTGGAGAGAACTGCACAGCTCTTAATAGCTGAAGTACAGCTTCATAATCTATATTATTTTAAATTGTATCTATGCCTTATTATATGATGTATTGAACATAGAACGACTGCTGCCAACTTTCATATAGCTCTCTGTGCTTTGTCCTTGGCTTGTAGGCTTTGATTGATAAACTTAAGCATATAAAATAAACAGCAAATGAGATCAAATATATCATTCCAACGCTCTCACAGTCACTCATCTGTGCATTTCTAATCGCTTTGCATGCTGATAAACTGTCATATAGTTGCAGTAGTTTACAAGTGACTCACTCAAAGATGCCTAGACCCTGAAGGCTGTCAGTTTCTACATCGGTAGTCTCTAAAAACTATATTTCAGCCTATAAAATATTCTTCAGAGAGCAACAGAGGATAAAGCTTAACTTTCACAAATAATGGTATAAAAACCTGCCCAGAGCCCATGCTATACAAGTGAGATACTGATAAAATTGCAAAGATTATTCCTATCACTGCAATAATAATCTAAAATGAAAATTCAGCTCACTGCAGAACTACAAAGGATATAATTTTGCAGCCTTATTCAGATGCTTTCTGATAAAAAACCTGAACTTAACAGGCATTTGTATTAATACTACCTTATGCTTTATGAAGGGCAGAGGTCCTTAATCTAGGACTAAATTGCATTTCCACACATTTTAAGGTCCCTTTACAGATAGGAGGAGTGGTTCAAGGAAGGTTTAATACAAACGAGCAGTTGTCTCAGTACTTTTCCAGAATAGCTTGTCTGGCTTATAGCTGTGTTATTGTAAAAGGAAAATTGTTTTCCAAGAGTATTGTATTAAATACATAAAAAGCAAATACAGAGAAGAGTATAAACTTTGATTCCTCCCATTCTTCATTTATAAAACAATAATTTTATTTGCACAGTGAGTTTTCTAGTTGTAGAAAAATTGATCCAGTTCAGAGCACAGAAATCTTGCACAAAATGTGTGAGGGAGTAGGAGCACTTTCCTGAGTTCTATTTTCTGCCATAGACTATTTCATTATTTTCCTAGCAAATGTGTATGCTAACGTTTAGCTGAAAACACTAGACTTCTAAGGACTAGTGATTTGCTAATCCAACTCAGAAAGCTAACTTACCTAGAAGGAAGGGAAGAGAAGTAACATTGGGAGTATTTTTTTTAGAGAATCAGGAAGTATTTGGGGAAATCACAGTGGCAATTTAGCACAGAAAAGAAAAGAAAGTTTTGTCAATATTGCTTTGCAAAAACAGCCTTTGACACATTAAGAGTTTTTGTGTTAATATTTCTCTACCTATTGAATCTTTAAGTATGTTGCTGGAAAATTCTGGCTTTAATATTTTTCATCACATTCTGAGACTGTTTGTGGTCAAAAAAAAAAGCTGAAGAAAATTATTTCAGTAGTAGAATAGCATTAGTGGGCCTCTTTAGCTCCAGCAAACCAATACAACTTGGCCATAACACTGTTCTTATCAGGTTCTTATGCAGCATCCAGGGACAGGCAAGCTGGTACAAGTTGAGATACGGGAGGATGCACTCCCCCTGGTACTCAGCATTTCTGAGAGACAATGAATTACACCCCTATTCTGAGATCCACGCTGGCCTTCAGAAGCAAAGGCACCTTTTTTCACACTGTGCAAAGCTCCGGCTTGGTATCAGTTATGCCTGTTTCCCATTTTGGACTTGCCCTCACTTTGGATTGGCTGCATTACCTGGTGCAGCTAGGAAGCAGAAACATTTCTCTGAAGTCTGTTGACCCTTTACAGAAATAAAATGCTTTGGCCTCCAGCTTCATCTGCAAGTCCACCATAGTGTCAGAGGCCATCACAGGTCTTTGGAGATAGAAAGTATGTCTTACCTCTGCTTGTCTTATGCCTGGATAGTTCTCAGTGATGCATAGGGTAACTGGACTCTGAAGTCTGACTGAGAGAGTTTTTAAGCAAGCTGAAAGTAAGATAGATGTGTCCTTTCAGCTATTAAAGGGAGTCTATAGAAAAGGTGGAAAGCAACATTTTTCATGGGCAGATAGTGATAAAACAAGAGGAGAATGGTTTTAAAATAATAGAGGGTAGATTCAAGTTTTAGGAGGAGATTCTTTACTGTGAGGGTGATGAGGCTGCCAAGGATGTCCCATGCCTGGAAATGTTTAACTTGAGGCTGGACAGGGCTTGGAGCAACCCAGTCTAGTGGAAGTTGTCCCCACCCATGACAGGGGACTTGGAACTAGATGATCATTAAGGTTGCTTCCAGCCGAAAACTTTCTGTGTTTTTATGATTCCATGATGATTCATGAATCCATGATTCTATGATAAATGACAACAGAGAAGGCTCACATTCTCCCTGTACCCCACAACCAACCTGAAACAAATTCCTTAACCGAAACATTTCAGGAATAAACATGTTTTTATAATAATTGAAAACAAATAAATAAATAGAGTGGCACTACTACCTAATC
>JAOXXN010000485.1:128904-142326 GCA_026770055.1 Myrmophylax atrothorax
GCCACCAGCACGCTTGCAGCAAGTGTGGGTAGTGCCCTTCCCAAATCTTCGTTCGTGAAGCCTAGCCATGATGATGATGATGATGATTCAGCAAATAAAAAGAAATATTTCTATTTTTCAGTTATTCAGACAAATCACATGTATTGTAGATGAGAAGAGCTTTTTGATATAACCTCTAGTCCTAATAATTGTGATTCTTTACATGAACAAGCCAAAAGATGTTCATATTTTGCCTTTCTAATATTCCCAAAGAACATATTCAAGCAAAACAAAAAGCAATATTCAAATACCTTGAAATACAGATAGCAAATCAATCAAAACTTTCTGTTTTCTTTGTTCCTTTGTTTTCAATGTCATGGACATTGCAAGACAATGAAACATAAGGTCAGGGACTTTCACAAGCTTGTTTTTCTGTAAGGACTTTAATAAATCAAGAAATTACTGAAACTGTCAGGAAGGGCAATTTGAGAGTTCACTCTGCCTTGAGACAATTGCTTTACTGAAGCTGAAACATCTCGGTATCAGGTTGCTTAGTCTTTTCCCGAATGCAGGTGAGCAATTGCAAGCTCTGGGCTGGAGCTCCTTCCAAAGTTTCTCCTCTGTGTGCCAAACTCTGGAGAGATAGGGAGTAGATACTCCTTGATGAAGGGTTGCTGTGTTTTCCTATACCTCTGGAAGAAAGGGAAGAGCTAATGGGGGTAAAACTGCACCAGCTGGGTGATGCTTTGTCACTGCATGCCATGGATCTCATGTTTCTGCTTAGTTTTAAGGATGAAAAGTGTATATAAGTCCTTTACACTCCTTGGGAGAAGATATCCATGATATTTTCTGTCTGCACAGCCTAGCTTTTGCAGGGGCTCTCAAGTAAGGCTGGATCACGGTCAAGGAGGTGTTGCAGGTCTCTGGTATGTGAGTCTTCAAAGCACTGACCTCAGCTGCATGATTTGAAGGACAAACTCTGGCAACACTCTATGACTTGTTCCTCCAACTCCCAATTCCGGTAACGTGGTCAGCATATAACACCATATTATCAGGAAAGCAATCATTCTCTGGGACCTAATGGGTAACTTATTTATTCATTTCACCATAATATCAGGGCCAGAAGATCCTGTGCACCAAGTGAACAGATCAAACAGATCTCTTCTTCCCCTGCCTTCAGGTCCCTAGGTGCCAGGCCATTTACTCCCCTCCTCACCAGCCCTGAAGATCCCTGACAGTGTCATGGCCCCAGCACAGGTGAGGGAAGCACAACAGCACAAAGCACTGTCCAGAAAACCAGTTTGATTACAAACTCTGCATTACACTACTTAGAAGTTGTGCTGTATTCTTTCAGTTTGTAGAAAACCTGTGCCATTCCTGTCATAAATTCTGTGCTATAATAACGATATATTCTCTTCAGAAAATTAAGCTTTAATTGTAACTACAATTTAGTGTTGCCATTGTCAAGGAGCCCTAAGAGAACCCCTGTCCTCAGTGTTGGGTGGCATTTATGACCTCAGGCATCTTCTCTGTATATTGTCCAGGGAAGGGGACAAATGTAGTGGGAATTCACAAATAGTGATTAAGCTGTCTCTAAATATTCTGCCACTTTTACCATGCTCTGGAATATTTAAAGTCAGGGGAAAAAAAGGGGAAAAAAAATCAACATTGACAACTCAGAATATGGAAGCCCTTTCCATGTTCTTTCCATGTGAAGATATGTCTGTATTTCCATTTGGAAGACAGCTTTTGAAATGATAACAGAGCTCAGCTGCAAAATCTATAATTTCAAATGAAACCTGGTTTAAATATCTTTTTATATATTACATACTTCATATATATAATATTGTATATGTTATAAACATACTACTGGGATGTTTTATTATCAGGATACCGAATTTGAGTTTGTATATCAAATAGCTAGTGGTTATTAGTTTAAAACTTTTGAGGGTTTGCATGTCAACATAATTTTTCTTAAATATGAAATTATTTAATGAAAAAATCTTCACTTTACCTATCATTTTGAAAATAGACCCAGCCCCAAATCTAATATCTATGATACCCTTTTTATCTCCCCTCAAAAGGTCTGTAGTTCATTTTAAGTCATACCCCGCAATAAGAATATTTTATTGCATTTCATGTGTATGATGTGATATAATATACTAAGGGATTTAAAAGCACAAACACTATTATATAGGAAATATTTTCTTCTTTTTTACATAAAATAAATTGTTTCAAGTTTTCGTTGGAAGTTCTTTTCTTTAAAGGTATCAGAGGCAGAAAAGGGACACATATTCAGTTATTTTCACTTTCTTACATGCATTTTTCACATAAAACTCTGCTTTCTGAGAAAGTACACGTGAAGAGACGCCCTTTTTCTGGATGAACTGAGGTTATCCACTGTGCCTTTGTCTGCTTTACATCTTGAATAAATCACATCTTTTTTTTATATAATGCTGCCAAATATGCCTCCCTTGATTATGAAGTTATTTGCCACTGATCCTTTCTAACTCATACTAGAAGGTTCCCGAACAGTAATTTTCTAAACTCTAATTTTCACTGATAAAAGGGACAAGACAAGCTTTCCTAGAAGTTTGGGAGGATTCTGACAAAAACTTCTTAGTCTGAGATTCCCTTTAGCACATCTTTCTTGAAATGAATGAACAGGTTTTGGGGGAACGGAAGAGGAAAGAGAGGGGACAGAAAGGGACATTTACCTTTCACAGTTGTTTGGCTGTCAGAACAATGAGTTCTGCATGTTGAGATGACTATCCGAAGGCAACATACCATAAAATGAACAGAATAGTTCCAAAGCAATTGCATTCTCAAGCTAATTGTCTATGAGTTAGCTCTTTCAGTTTATTTGACATAGACTTCAGAGAGAGGGGTTACTTGTATATACTAGGTCATATTTACCTATCAAGTTCAGTCCTCAGATTTCAAAGGGACTGAAATTAACACAAGCTAAAAGTTAAGAAACTGAAACAAACAACAAGCTGAAAACTAAGGCAAGTCCCCACACCCTACACAAAAAAAGCTGCTGTGAAGACAAACAGTGAAAATGCCTAAAACTGTGGACTTGTATTTACCAGTGCTATAATCATAGCCTTGGGAAACTCTACTTCATGCTGTATTACAATAATAATTATAATTTTGATATTTTGAAATTTGTTTTTTATTATGCTTCTTTTTTTAAAAAAGGGGGTTTATTTGGTTTTTTTAATTTGTAAAGTGATAGAAACATCTGCGACTTCTACTGAAGATTAATCAGAAAGACATTGGTTATAGAAGAGAAGCTTGATTAAATTGAAAATATTAAATGGAATATTTTGTATATTTGCCAACTGATTTGTGCTTTATTACTCCTGTTAAAATGTAATCACTGTATTCGGAATCAATGTCTTCAAACATACCTGAAAAGTCAAGGAATTTCCAACTTAAACCTGGAAAGTTGTGTATTCTGCAGTGCCAAGGCATGCCTGGGTGAGCCCTTCTGGCTCATGTGGTTTTAAACACATTGGTAATTTTAATACTTTTTTTCTCCTTTCTTTTTTTTTTTCTTGCTTGCCAGTCTATGAATCTGTGTTTGGGTTGTAAAGAAGTGCTGGCCAGTGCCGGAACTGGTAGTACTTGCTTTTGTTTGTGTTCCCCTCCCAGTTAGGACAACTGGGAGAGGGACAATTAAGGGCAGCAGCCAAGATTGGACATTTAACAGAGTCTCCCTGAAGGAAGCTGGTCCTCCTGTTACCTCTGTCACTTACAGTCAATGCAGTCTGTGCATCCACTGACCGTCAGCTTTAATCAGTGTCCATCATGCCTGGAGAAAACAATCTCCAGGATGGAGAAAGAAACTTGACTGCTGCCAGGACTCTTTGGTTCTTTCATATGTGCAGGACATGATTCCTCAGGATTAGCCAACAATTATGTTCTTTGAATTGATCAATTCAGTCAATTTACTGTGCAAAGTAAATTGATCCTCACAAACAAAGAGATCTGCCAGTGGGGAGGTACCTGAGAAAGCAGCATGCCTGTGTAAACACAACTGTCCTTGCCATAGTGTGGAGTGGCTCAGCACCATATGGTGCCACTATGAATTTATTAACTGGCGGATTATCTCATCTCAGCATTTGGGATCCCCAGTTTCCAGCTGTGAGAATGATTGATGGGCTAACTACAGCTTCAGTCTTGGAAGTTATTTCTTCCATTTAACAGAGTCAAAAAGACAGAAAATTGCCCCCTTTGTAAATGCTAATCTTACCACTCCTTCAAAGACCCAACATAGCAATTTATTCCTCGCAAAGTCTTAAAATTGGTTTAATACACATCAAATGCAACTAATTAGCAATTTCTTTTGAAGACTCTATCACTTATTAAGGGTCTCCTTTTCCATATGTTCATTATGCCCCACTTCACCCTTTAATTACAAAACAGCACTTTCTACTAATTGTGAGAAGGTACATTGTACTCAGTATGTGTAATAAATACTGCACCTTCTGAGTCCTAATTTAGGGTCAGATAGAAAGCAGCCAGATAGGCATAAAGCCTTAAGGGCACTGTCCACATCTTAGACATTTTCATTTTTATTCCCACTGGCAATGTTTCTTAAGGGACTGCCCCATGAAAACAGCATTTCTTTAGAAAAGGCAAATCTCACGTCCGGATACGTTATACCAGCACTGGTGATGAGAATATGGTTTTCCCACTGCTACTGAATAAGGTCTCACTACCAGCAATTTAATTCTTGATACTTTCTAGTGGGAAGATATCAATAAATCTTAAAGTGGGCTATCTTTAATTAATCAGAAAATTTGATCTGTCTAAATTGGTCTGTGTTGACTCAGTCCATGATAATTTTTTTAACCTTGCCCAAGTCATTACTGATTGTATAATGGGTCTTCAGTTCTTAAAAACCTAACACTATGCTACTGGTGTATATCTTCTCTCATACCAGAATTGCAGCATGAAGACGCAAAAGAAGCCAGGAAGAAAAAACTCCCAAACTAAGTCAAAGGCATACAAAAAGTTTACACCTTTTTCTTGTTGAAAACATTAAAATATCCTTCTTGTTTCCCTACACCAGGTAACTGAAACCCTAACCTTGTTAAGTAATTTGTCTTTATGCATGGCATAAATACAACTGGAAATGGATAAATTAATGGCCAAGTTCTAAAGCAGATTTAACTAGTAGGATATTTATTTTCACGTGATCATTGTAGGCAACTTTGAGTTGGTCTAGTTTATTATCTTTTGCAAAACACACAGCATCTAAAGCCTCATTCAAAGTGAATAATTTTTTAGAAAATGAGGGGCACTTTGTAATGCAGATTAGAACAAATAAAAGCTCCAGATTCTTGCTGAAAAACATGTCTTAATGTCTCTTTCATTGCTTAAAAGATGAACACGCTTATTTTGTGCTGAACTAAAAGAAAATTATACTTTCAAAGAATATGTATGGATGAAAATTTTATTGAGGGAAAAAGAAATTCTGATTCTCTTGATCATTCCTGTGCTAAGAAAGCAGAGCTTGTCTGAAGCCAGGAGAAAAAAATTCATTCAAAGATTTAACATTTTAACTTGGCTTTGTTGGAACTTAATTTTAATCAAGATTTTCCCACCAGTACTATGTGAAAAAAAATAAATAACCTTATCTTTTAAAAGGAATGTTAAAGGAAACACTGTCTCATTTCACTTCATATTGCAGCATTTTAAATAATTGCATAGACATTAAAACAGGTTAAAATAGCTGCTAGCACATATGTGTGCTGTCTGCCAGCAAGTTCCAGGTTTGGGTTTGCTACCAACAAAAATCCACTGAACAGACATACTTGCCAAATTTGTGGTAGCACCAAGAGCTTTGATCTATTTGTATTTTAGACATTGTGCCATGTAAGTGCAAGGACTCATTTCATGACACCTAGAGAATGACTTTCAGTTTGGGATAACCTATACCTTATGGTGCCTCAGCAGCACCATCAGAGGAGGCTTGCACTGAACTGCACACACCACAGTGAGGTGGGATGGCACCCAGTTTATTCTAACTGGCTCATCTGTCCACTAAACCACAGAATCAACACATATTTAATTTACACACCCTTTACAAAAACGTCACATTAACAGTAAGATTTACCTACATATGTGTAAATAGGATTCAATATTTGTACCAGATGATATGTTATGACCTGTGGATAGGGTGTGACCATGGTCAGAGAGAGAGCTGCCCCATCCCATGGCAGCCTCCATCTAGCCTTTGGTCTCAGTGTCTGAAGCAACAACTATAGGCATCCTGTAAGACCTACACATAATGGACTTGCTCACACAGGTGTCTGCTGGGCAATGGAGGTTTTTACTGGACACCTTTTTTAGAGGAAATGTGGAAAATTATTTTTTCCATGTTGTTGAAATATCCCTTTGCTGGAATTTCCAGAATAAAGGGGTTTGACTTCAACTGATTTCTTCTAATTGTGCTTTAATACACAGTCTTGGAAATAATTTTGAAATGTAATGAAATTATTTCCTGTTCCTCAGAACCCTTTATTTCTTTTTTAACCAAATCAAGTAATCTAAAAATTCCATTGTTAGCACTTCAGGCCTTAAAAGTATGATGTGATGCCAGGAAAAATTTTTCAAACTGTCTTCAAACTCCAAAACAACAAAAACTCCCCAAAACAACAAAAACTCCCCCAAACAACAAAAACTCCCCAAAACCAAAGACTAAAAGCAAATTTAAAAAAAGTAATTGTTCTGGATGAGTGCCTGAAGAAAAAGTCCTTCATATGACAAGTAGGTACCTAATAACAGCTTAGGAATGAAGAGAAGAAATAAGGAGCTCCTTTAATGTATATATATTTATATATATGCACACATATGCACCTATGTATGTTTACATATGTGTTTCTATATATATGTATATGTTTGGAAGTCTCCATATATATCTACATGTACATATGTATATATAAATAATGTTATAGTTTAACATATCGAATTTGAGAGGGGAAAATATAGCATAACATTCTTTTGAGCATTGAAGCCTGACAGTGCTGCATTTTCTTTGAGTTCAATCATGTTTCAAAGGATTAAAGCATTTTTCACTTGTAAAAAACCCAATCAATATGCATCTCTAGGCTGGCACTTCACAGAATATGTCATGTCTGTGTCTGGTATGTTTTGGGATGGGCCAACATCTCCAACCTCAAAAATCACATTTTAAATTGGGAACTGACAGACTCATACAGCATTGCAAGTGTTGAGGTTATCATGAAGAAATGCAATTAAGTTTGCATCAGGTAGAGGGTTGACCAATCACAGGGTGCTCATCCTATGTGTAAGCACCTCTTTCATTAGCTATTAGCTTCATTGTCTTTAGGGGCTTTTCTTTTCAGTGTAGAGTATCATGTTAGAGTATCATGCTGATCAAACTACTAGTCTTATTCCTTTTAATAAGGAGTGCAGCATACTTCTGTTCTTAGCTTAGGCATCTCAAAAGCATTCTTAAAATATCAAATCCTCTGTCAACTGCAATGAGCATGATAATAATGCTGTTTTTCCTTCTAACACAAGATCAAAGCTCCAGAAGATGTGACGTATATCTTGGATATTCAGACTCAAGCATGTAGGTTAATTAATTGGAGAGATGTTTTGTTGCTGATTTTGTAGCATAAAAATTACTTTTAAAGGAAGTGTCCAGTTACATGGAAGTATTTAAGTGATACCCTAAGTTCATGTATATGGAGTGTTTTGTTAAAGTGTGTGGGATTTTCCCCTCATGCACTGACATTTATTTTAATACAGAAACTTGCATGGAGCCAAGGCTCAGATCTGCAGAAACACCAAAAACACAGAAGAATTGTCAAACCAGCCCTCTTCATCCTAGCTTTTAAAATATACGGGGAGGAATTAATACTTGCTTTCTTACTCCTCCTTAAATTTTAACTGTCTTGCACACATCTAGGGGAAACTCTAACCTCAGGCTATTGGCAGTCACTGAGTGATTTCCTCCCTCTTTCTTTCTCCTCTTCCCCTGTTCCATAAACAAACTGTATTTATCTCTTTCAGTGTAAAAAGCCCAGACCAATATCTACCATCAATGCATAAGAAGGCTCTTAGCATGGATTTGGGCTTCCAAATGCTCTGTTGTTCTGTCCTGGGAGAACATGCAATACCCTAATATTCACTGCAAGAAGAACTTCTACTCCTGACCAACTGTTGTCAATATAATAATCATTTTTTTCTCCCAAGCTGCAACAGCTGTGATCATTGAGTCACTGTCTCCCACAAGGGCTGCAAGCTGGATCCTTTCTCTTATCTAAGAATATCTCATCACCAGAAGTGACAAAAGAATCACCTGAACTCTTCCTCTGAAGTTTGTATTAGTACAGGAGACTTGGGCAGCCATTGGAATTGAGAGCTGTTTTAAATCAGCAAACTAGCAAGCAACAGAAAAAAAAGGTAGTCATGACAGAAGAATGGGCTGTGTCTCCTATAGTAAAATTATTAGTTGATGGAATTTAAAACTTTTCACTTGAATTAGTGCAAGAGCATTTTGAGGGCAATGGTCTGAAGAAATACAGCATTTTTAATTGGAGTAACAGGAGGGAGAAGGGAGCACTCCTCACTGTGCTTATTGAAAAAAGCAAACTCACTGATTTTCCACATTGAATTGGTCAGGAGTTTTCTTTCATGCTTTAGTTCATTTAAACATGGCACATCTGTGGCTCCAGTGTATTGCACACAGATGGCATGCTTTTTTTGTTAAAGAGCCTGACAACAGCATTGCTTACTTGTCAGCCTGGATAACCTCAGATAACATGAAGAAACTGCTTACATTAAGCTTAATGGAAGTTTCATTCATTACATCCCTTCATCCTTTCCCTTTATCTGACTTTTGTTAGAGTCTTAATACTCCTCTCATTTACAGGATGCCCTGGGCACAGAAAAGCTGCCTCAGACAAATGGCACATCACCTTCTTTCCCTGTTGTGCAGCTCCCTGTGAAAGCTTCAGGATGTGCCTGAAAAATGGGGGAAGAGAAGCAGGTGGGCAAGAGGGAATGACAGAAGACTGTTCATATTAAGCACAGATCATTAAAGTGGGTCTCCAGTGAATATGGCCCCTACACAAGGGTGGAAACACAGAGAATTAATGACAATCACCTCAGCAATGACAGAGAAGCAACAAGCCACCTTCCCACACTGTCCTTGATCTTGCCTTCCAGAGTCATTTCATCACACACACTGCCATGTCAAAGCAGCCTTGCCCCAGGCCCTGTAGTGGCTGCGTGTGGGTACAACTACATTAAACCCTGAACATCATTTTCCACAGAGCAGGGTGATAAGAGTCAAGTCCTTGTGTCTGTTTTCTTGCTCTCAAGATGAGAGATGCTGAATTAAGGCAAGAAAAAGAGGCTGGGCTCTGGAAATGATGCCCTGAGTCCAATCAAGGCCTGGAGGAGTGTGCACATCTTCCATCTGGACATCAATTAAATGGTGGGGTAATGCACATAGCCTAGAACATTTCATGGGACTGGGTTGCAGGAACAGACCTAAAGTTGCTTTTACTACCACTGTTCAAATGGACAACTTTATACTAGAAGACTAACAACTCTTAGATGTTTTGTCCCTATTTGTCCACACATCTGCTCATTAACTAGCTCAATGGACAGAACTGTAAAGAGACATTGCCAGGCCTGCCATGGCTTCAAACAAATGGAAAAGGAAAAGCACCTCAATAGAGGGCATGTTACCTTTCTATCTGAGGGTGTGCAGTGGTCTATGAAATTGCCATGATGTACTGGGGTTTGATGTCCAACAAATGTGAGAATGTCATTTTCGTGCCTGTTTCTCTCTTGCATTTTTCCCCTTTCCCATTGAGCTGGTTCCAGCCACCCTCCTCACCAAGGTTTAGTACAGTGGCCCGGTTTTCCAGTTTATCTTCCTGTGCACCAGTAGGTGCAAGAACAGTTCACAACCTGAGCACGCAACTTTCAGTCTCCTTCTACTCTGCCTTTGACTGCCATGTATCAAAGAGTGGTTATCTGCAGATAGGAAGTGAAAGGGTGTTGCCATGTCACCAATCTTCTGAGCTGGCAAAACATAGAACATGCCCTATCTTAAGTTTTTGTGCAAACTTTGGGTTCCCATCATTTTTCAGGGCTAATGTAGAGTTAAGTTTAGAAGAGCATTCAGAATGGTCTGGTATGCAATTTCTGGATAAATATGGCATGAAAAGAAGTTGGTAATTTAATTTAGTTTTGTCCTTTCTTTCATTTTGAACTCACTATAAAATGCTTTATGGACCATTTCATCTTGCAGAGTAGCTGAACTTTCCCAGCCTCCTGTGAACTTCTCTCTTCACTATACCAATAAATGACCATAATTTCATTAGGTGTTTCACAAGCTATGGTACCAGAAGTAGTGGTATTAGTAATAACTGGGGACTTGGAGTTAAAGGATTGGTGAAAACAAATCTTAATTAACTGTATCAACACAATTTTGAATATAAATTGCATTTTACATATAGAACTGTAAAACATCCCTGAATTTAAGATGCCTTTTGTGGGAAAAAGTGGAGGGAAGTATAACTATTTTGAACAGTCAAGATTTTCAGCCTCCAGAGCATGAGGGCAATGGGGTCTTCACTACCACTGTGTCCAGGTGTTCAGCCAGCTCTTTGGGCTTGAAGATAGAACAAAGTAATTTTTCAAACTCACAGTGGAAACATGGGCAAGATTTGCTCTTCTCTCCAAGTCTATAAAAAGAAAATACTACTTCAAATTCTATCTGAGACTTCAGAAACAGGCTTAATCTGACTCTGCATCCAGAATATGTCTCTCTGACGAAGAGGAATTTGCTGCTTCCACAGAATGGGAATGTGTGGGATGGTGGAGGACTGTTCTGTAGCTGATCCTTGTGGACTTTCAAGGGTGAATCCAGGCTAGGAAGATTATTAATTCTAAAGAAAAGTAATTGAAAAGTAAATCCAAAAATGAGCATAGACTTGTCTCTGAATCCTAATGTCTTTATCCATGGGGATTTTGATTCCATTACAAATATTAGCAAAGATCAAGGGCATTTTATTTTAAGGGCAAGTCTAATTGGAAAGAAGTTAATTCAACAAAAGTGGGAATCAGCTGAAGATATTAAAATTGATGTGAGGTATGCAGTGGAAGTGTCAGACCCTTTAGGATTATTCCCATATGTGAATCAAAACCTCAAGGGACCTGTTGTATCTTTGAAACCCAAATCTACTCTTTCCTCTTATCCTTCTGAGTCCTCCTAGCCCTTCCTCTGCACTTTTTGCCTTTGATATTCTTGCTGAATTTCCTCTCCCCTTCCTAGCATGCTTTTTTGGAGGTAAAAAATGCTGTTATTTATCTAGACAACCCAGAAAAGCTGGGGAACAAAATTCCGTTGGTTATTTTAGCTGCCTCTTTCTGAAGTCCACTTTGTGTACTTTCACTGCCTCTGGCATCAGGAAAGACTGAGGCAGATGGTGAATTCTGGCTTTTTAATAACCAAATATGTGCATTGCAAACCAAACCTCAACTCAAAGTCACCGAGTGACATCCAAAGAGATTTCCTTAAGAAAACCTCATCAATGGAAAAAAAAAAATAGGAGGTTAGACTCATTTTTCAGAATTAGGGTGTTTTACTTCTGTTCTTCAGCTGTTGAACTAATGCATCTCCAGTGGAAAAAGAAATGAAAAAGGCAATTTGGCAATGAAGATGAAGTAGACAATGGCCAAGAGAGAGATATGAGGAGATGAGACTAACCTCAAAATTTTTTCTTACCTGGTTCTGTAAGAGATAAAGCTCACATTTTCACAGGGTATGAGCATGCACCCGTATCTGTGCATGTATGTCTATTCCTAGCATCCACTGGGTCAATTTCAGTGAAATTGCAGACTGCATTGTCTGAAGATATTATACTCCTACAAGGTTTATGAGAAAACCTTCTGAAGTTCAGCAAGTCCAAGTGCAAGTTTGTGTCCCCAGGTCAGGGCAATCCCAAGCACAAGTACAGGCTGGGAGAAGAATGAATTGAGTGCAGCCCCAAGGAGAAGGACTTGGGAGTGCTGGAGGATGAGAAGCTCAATGTGTGCACTCCCAAACCAAGACGCCTTTGGCCTGGGCTGCAGCAAAAAGAAGCATGACCAGAGCAGGCTAAGGGAGGGGATTCTGCCCTTCTCTCTCATGTGACCCCACCTGCGTACTGGGTCCAGCTAGGTGGTTCCCAGCATAAGAAGGACATGGAGTTGTTGGTGCAGGTCCAGAGGAGTCCATGAAGATGTTCATAGGGCTGGAGCACCCTCTCCTATGAGGAAAGGCTGAAAGGCATTGCGCAGCCTGGAGAAGAGAAGGCTCTCGGGAGACCTTAGAACAGTTTCCAGCACAAAAAGAAGCTACAGGAAAGCTGGAGAGGCACATGGGCTACAAGGGATGGAGTGACAGGATAAGAGGGAATGTTTTTAAGATGAATGAAGGCAGGGTTATATTAGGTGTTAGAAATTCTTTGTGGTGGTGTTGAGGCACTGGCACAGGTACTCAGAGAATCTGTGGATGCCCCATCCCTAGAGGTGTTCAAGGGCAAGTTGGATGGGGTCTTGAGCAACCTGGTCTAGTGGAAGGCATCCCTGCCCATAGCAGTGGGGTTGGACTAGGTCATCTTTAGGGTCCCTTCTGACCCAAACTGTCCTTTGATTCTGTGATACCATGGTAAAACAAAGTGTTGCCATCTGCTTGCCTTGCTGTGACTTTGCTCTGTGTTGGATTCAGGTGACTCCCACTGGCCACTTTGTCTAACTGTGCACAGCAGATTTCACATTCATGGCAAACAGGTGGGCAGAAGACCAAAGTCCTGCCAGCATACTTACCGAAGTACAGTCTGTGCACAGCATGGGTCAGCTCTGCCTCCCAGTGCTGAAGAGAAAGTAGCTGTATGCACTGTAGTAAAATAAATGACATAAAGGCAACTCAGTGTTCTTGCCTTCAAAAAAAAGCTCTGTAATACTGAAACCATTTGGAGGTTATTTTGGGTACATGGAGATGTTAACAGTTCCTGTAATTGTGCTACCAGAAATATGACACCTCAAGACATCACAGGATGTTGTAGTTTGGAATTTTTATGTAAATTCTCTCCCCTGCAACTAACTACCCATGCCATTAGTGAACAAAAGAATAGTTAACTGCCACCATCTGTTCCTTGATCACTTGGGTGGGGTGCAGGTTGTCTCTTTTGGTTTTGGGGACATTTTTTCCACTTTTAGCTCGGCTGAAGGCAGAAGCGGTGTGTGTTCTGCGGTGGGAGAGAGGCTTTGCTGCGACTGTGGAATAGGACAGTTTTTTCTCTCCCACTGCTTTGCTCCTAAATTTGGCATCAAGAGGTCCCAGGCTCTGTTCCAGCCTCATCACCACCTGCAGTGTCGTGACCGGCCCGCCCTGGGCTGCAT
>JAOXXN010000485.1:142607-155933 GCA_026770055.1 Myrmophylax atrothorax
CATTTTTCTGATTAAAGTTCCCTTTCTTAAATTTGATAAAGGGTGGTGTGATTATTGTGGAGGAATTCTCTTCCCCCGTTTGTGGGTAAACATTTTGGTTTTTCCCTCAAACTAAGACACAGGAGGATGTCTGCTGCATAAAAACTGAAAGGAGTTACATCATAACTATTTAGCTGCTAATGTAGCTGGTTACAGAAATACATAAAATGTAAAGAAACAGCATGAGTAAAATTAAGGGCTTAAACTACATTTCAACATATATTGCATGAACTTGGTTAATTAAAAAAACTAACGTGAAACAAAGACACTTCTAAGAAAATCATGTAAGCTACAAACAAAATAATAGCAGGGTGTAGATTTAGTTTACCTTGATTGTCACATTTGAAAGTAAGAGTAAAATGTTTCAAAATCGTCTCTATAACGAGGAATAACTAAGAGTAGCAAAGAAATTCAGTCTTATTCAGAGGTCACAGTTATAAAAATTTTGTCAAACCTGGCACAACCTGGTAGGTTGTGAACACGGGAAAGACCTTTATTAGTAAGCTTGGCCCTAAGGCTCCAGATTACAGATAAAAAAGGAAGAAGACAGCACTTGACAATGAAAATAATACTTCCTAAGAACAAAACCCTGCATGTCAAGCTAAAATGTTAGTATTGGCAGTATAAGAATGTCTGGAGAAGTTAATGATATAGAAGTTCATGGTCAAAATAATTTTTTTTTTTTACTGATCAAGAAGTCACAGTCTTGGTTTTCTTACATGACATGGACCAAAGAATGGGGGACCCAGCTCTGAAATTTCACTTCATAGATGTAACATTCATTTTGATCCAGCAAAACATTTCCAAGACATAGGTACATATTTACAAGAGTGCTTATGTCAGCCTGCACACAATAAGCAGATTTCTTAAGAATGTGTTTGAATTTAGTTACCCAAATCAAAATCGTTGGCACTCTTCATATCCTTGATGTTTGTATTAATTCAGGCATCTTATCACAGAACCAACAAGAAAACATCTTGGGAACCAAATTTCATTCTGATGACTCTACCTATGGCTGGGTTACACTGAATGGGACAAGGGACAGATTTCAGAAAACTAAACACAATAAAAAGTAGCCAGCTCCTTCTGGGAAGGTAGTATTTTATTTGCAGGCCTGCATTTGTTAAAGCTTTAGTAGCTCTCCTTAACTCAGGCATACCATAGGGTTTGAGGTATTGCAGGAATCTCTAAAACATGCAATGCTGCAGATTGAGATCATATTACTGAGGAGAGAAATATTAGGAGCAAGTATGTCCCCAGGGAATGTTATCCTTCTAGGTAGCAGGACAGGCCACAAAGAAGTGAATTTGCTCTTACAGGTCTCTCTTAGAGGAATAAAAAAAATACAGGTAGTGTTTTCTACTTCAAAACTATCTGTTCTGCAGGTTTTATTTTAAGTAACACATCTCCAAAGAGAATAGAAAAGGAATGGGCTACCAGTTAATCTAGAAAATTACTAAATCAAATATATAAAATTTTGGTCCCATGAAATAACCAGGCTAGAACCCCACTTGCCATGACTATCTAGACATTAGTCAGCCCTGTAGAAAACATTTCCAAAGGTAACTCCAAAGGAAAGATATTAGACAGAGAGATTAGCTGGGGAATTTTGCCAGGTCACAAGTCATTTACTCATATGTAAAATATTCCTTAAATGGGTCTGAGCGTGGAGAATCTTATTTTTATTTTCCAAATGAATACACTTTCAGCCCTGTGTCAGCCTCTACCACCTGTTCATAACTGATTCAGTTGGAGGTTGTGCTTTGTTTCAGCACACAGATCATTTTGGTGCTAAAGGGTCTGTAATATATTACTTTACCACTTTATATCATCTGTCAGATTTACAGTCAGATGTGTTATGTCTGGATAAAGAATTATATTGTTAAAAACATATTTTTATGATATGATTCAAACTTTATAACACAATATTAATGTATTATTGTTAATTCATCTGCCATCGCTTATATTTTTCCACTATGAGTCTCAAGATAACCCAGACAAAAAGCAGAGTGCAACAACAGTTTTGGTAGGGAGTTTATCCCATTGATACAGAATATGAAAACTGAAGAGTCATAGGGAATTAAAAAAAAAGAGTAAGTAGAGAGATGGAGGTTAGTGGTGTTAGAGTGGTATCAAGATGTGATCATGTGAAAGGCAGCTAAGGTGAGAGATTAATTATGGTCTTCAGAGAACAAGGTATTCCTGTTTATGATGCTCTGGCAATGTATCTTCAAGTAATATTTATCAGGCTTGTTTTCATATTGAAGGAGGGGGTAAAAAGGAGCCATCTGTATTTGTACGCTTCTGTGCTCACATAAACACATCCCAAGCATGTTCTTCTGCACAATCTGGACCCCTCTCCACAACAAATGTTTATGTAGGTGTGGCAAAAAATGTTGATCTTGGTCTGTGCTGTGTACCGTAGCTGACTACGATAATGAGGGGGAAAAATATATGAGCTAGAAATCATAGAATTGTTTTTATTGGAAAAGACCTTTAAGATCATTCAATCCAAATGTTAACCTAGCCAACTTATTACAATGTCATCTTCTGCAATTAAAGACTCGAGTGCAATGGGCACAGTAGTACTGTACATACACTCTCAAATTGTACCACAATAAAATCCTTTGGGAAAATTTAAATAATGAAACAAATTACTCTTAAGTTAAATGATATACTTTATAACCCAATTCTTATTTTAGAAACATTTAATAATATTAAATTACCTAAATGGCTAGGGAGGGCTATGCTTATAATTGCTAGTAGAATCATTCCAAAAATGGAACCCCCAAATGAGTCCACCCCAATTCTGTTCCACTCACTCACTCACTCACATATTGTTAGTACTCTGAAAAAGTTCGCTTTAAATATGTGAGAGCTGAGTGCATTTGACATTGCTCCTAGTATGAGTACCTGAGTTGACCTCCAACTCTCTCTAAAATTAATGTAAAAAATATCTTATAAATTTATTGATATGTGGAAGCCACACATTTGAGCCTTCTCTGTTGCTGTTTCTTCCCATGAAAAAGTTCCAGTCGACCATTGCAAAACATAAATCAGTTGTGGTGGGAGGTTGCTGTTTTTAATTTTTAGAGGATGCAAACCTGTCATTAACAATACATACAGTACAGTGAGCAGTCTGTTCATTTTTTGGGGGGTAGTTCATATGCTTAAATTTTAAATTTTCTGTAATGTGCTTCAACTCTTTTAATTACTTGTAACAAAAGTATAGTAGCATAGGCAGTGACTATTTCACTACATCAGGACATAAAGCATCTAGTGTGTCTGAGAGGGCTAACAGGCTTGAGTCAGTGAATTAAAATCAGGATGCTAAAGCTGCTGCTGCTTTCCATGTTTGATTCATCTTTCAAACGGATGGATGACCAACTCAGAATTAACTGTTCTACTCACAAAACAGTTCCCAACTTATTGGTTTTCAACTTGGCACACTAATGTGAACATATTCAGATTTTATTTCTTCCTTAATAAACTGTGATGAAAGCAGTGTCAGTTTAGGAGCTGATTCATGAATGTACTGGATAGTTTTGCCATTGCAGGGTTAAAATATCACAGCAGACAGAGAGCAAATACCTAAGACACATGTATCTAATCCACTGAGTAATTTTCACGGGTTTAATTGACTCCTCTTTTGTAATCATCATGTTTGCCTGTGAATTTCCGTCCAAAGTTTATTATTCTTTTTACATCACAGTTTCCACAGCATTTCTCGGCAGCAGATACCTGAAAGGTGCCATTCAACAAAGCACTTTGAATTATACTTGTAGTTAACATGTGTTAGTAGTTCGTCACATTACCACCTATTTATCCAAGGTTTATCTAGTTCATTTAACACCGCAACATTTAACAGCTTTACCAGAGGTAAAGACAGACCCCTAGTTGACATAAAATTCAGCAGGATTTTTAATAAATTCTTGCTCTGCCACACTTTGAAATGCCACACCTTGGCATGGAAAACCAACAAAAAAAGACAATTGAGCATTGCATGGCTTTGGTTCCTCTTCTGCCATCACACACAGACACTGGGTCAAAGCAACCTTCCCACATGTAGCTGCCACCAGCATGAAAACAAACAGTGGGATATATCTCATACTCTTTGGGGTTTTCCTCCATTGCCATATGGCAATAATAAATAATTCTTTTTCTTAAGGGTTGTTTGCCTGAGTAATTTTCCTCCTTTCTATCCATCTTCCCCTCTCTTCATGCTCATTTTGTCTGCTGTTGGCAAAATTCTAAGAGTTGCCCTGCTTTGCTCTTTCTGTCTCAAGAAATGAGATCATCCTGTGTTTGACCTTGGAGGATGCAATAGATGTGAAATCTGAAGTAGTCACAAAACTTTTGAGATATTTTTGTGGTAAGAGAGATGTGCACTTAATTGTTTCTCAAAGCCAGGATAATACGGAGCACCACATTTCTCTCTCAGGAAGAATTACACAATGTCTTGGCCCATCATTACTTTACGTGATAAAGTAAAAGGAAAAGAGGCAAACTTTCTGCTGAGGTCTTCACTACTGTTGGATTGTGTGCATTCTGCAGCAACAATTCCTAGAATCATGCTATGAAATACCAGGTGCATGAGGCAATGAGCTATTTTCCTCACAATCTGTAACATCATTCAGCATTAAAGAACCTAACTTTAGAAGGGATGATCAGATTAGTGTCCAGAAAATGAGGAAAAAAAACCAAATAAAACCACTTAAAATCCAGAGCAAGTTTTAATAAATTAGGATGGAGACAATTTTTAGTGTTTTAGCTAAGATTTATGAGAAACCCAGTGACATTAACTTCAGCTGAGACCTTCTGTCAGAATCAACTGATGGAGCAGGAAGAATCTGATGAGAAGTTGCTGTCATTACAATTAAAACTGGTACTGTATACTCAAAAAGAGATGTCAGAGAAATCAGGAAGATATTGAAGTGTTCAGACCCTGAATCAGAACATTTTTAATTAATTCCCTTAACCTTCTGACTTCTAGTGCTGGTTTCTTTTTCTATCAGTGCTTCTTAAACCTACCATTTACAAGGCACGTAACACCAACATGTGAATGAACTCTTCTGATGAAAATGGAGGAAGCTGCAAATAGCACATATCTCCATCACTTGATCAAAACAACTGTGTTCAGATCCCTAGAAATCTGCCACTACGAGGGTAGCTTCCACCGCTCTTTTTCCGCCTTACAGACAGAATTTGGGATGTATATGTCAAAGAGCTGAAAGGTAACTGAGTATTAACAGCTATTGCAAAGATCAGATTGCCTTTTTTTTTTTTCCTGATTTTCAGCTGTTCCCTAATGAAACTGGCAACATTTTTTCTAGTTGTGGACAGTTGAAGTATCAGGTATATTTGATTGAGGAGCCCGAATAAACTGCAACATAGTAATTAAATTCCTGGAACCATCAATGAGAAATGTTTGCTTTGACACTGCTTAATGAGAAGACAGGCCTGGGTCTTTCTCTCAAATTTGTCACAAAGTGTTTCAGTGACTAGTTAACTGTGAATCTTTCGATCTGATTTTCTTAGGCAATGACCCTGTCATCATATCAAAGCACTTCCTGTTGCAGTGAGTAGAGAAGCACAGCTCTCTGGAGATATCCTTAGGGCAAAGTGTGTATGCATATACAAGGAAGAAAGAGAAAAAGGCAGAGATCTATAGCATCTAGCCTATTTAGGGTTTTTCTCTACTAGAAACACAATTGTGTCATGGGACCCACTTACAACAGAGTTTCATTGTAGAGTGCAGCTGGTAACCTTAACCTTTAAGCCTCGCTGTGGAACACAGTTATGGAGCCATCAACACTGGAGAATAGGACTATATTGTATTTGGGTCAGGGGATAACTATGTTGTAACTCCTCCCCTTGTTGCAGCTGTGATTTTATCACAGACAAGGCCTTCTAAAGCCCAGTTTTGTGTTATATGTCTCGTTCACTACTAATAATTGCTCCTACTGCTGCTGTGGGAAGGGAACCACCTGCAGTGACCTTTTCTTTGGTAAAACAACCCCTTTAGCACCAATAGTAATTCTGGGATACCCTAATGCAGACTAATAATATTGTTTTACTGCATATAAGTAAACAACATTTTTTTGGATAAAAATTTTCTAAATTTGTGCATGAAAGTAAAGACCAAGTCTGCAAAGGAGAGGGGTTGCTTTCATGAAGTGTCTAATTCTGGCCTTTTTTCTGGTGATGTAGAAGTCAAGACTGTTAAAGAGCCTTTTAGCTTTTACTTTTGCTACTGACATAAGCTTGATAGTGGCATGTGAAGATATGCACCCTCCAGATTTTTGCCTTAACATCATTGCCTGTGTTAGGTGATAAACCCAACAAGAAATATGAGTTGTTTACATGCTGCTGGTGAAATCTATTAGGCTGATTTTTTAGGCGTGAGAGATGGTAATGTGTTTGCATTTTGGAAGGGTGCAGGTGATGAACTAATCTAATTCTCACCTGCATTCCAAAAGCTCAGTAGGGACATAGGAAAATGCCCTAAGAGCTGCACTCTTACAAATGGATGTGTAATGCTTCCCACTTTGCTGCTCTAGTGATGGAGTATAAGGCTCCCTTGCAGGGGCTAATCCCTTCTAGCCCCACTTGGATGCTGTCCAAGTGATGAGGCAGCCTAGGAGGAGCAAGGAGATCTCTGCAGAAACATCTTCACAGTTACAACAAGGGCCTTGTACCTTCAGCTACCATACACTACCCACCCTATATTCTACAGGGGACAGCTCACAGCTCTGCTGTGCAACAGTTCCTTACCAACCCTACCAGATCTTCAGCCAGGGGTAATGATTTCCCTTTGGACAATGTTCCCTTTGAAGTATCTTCTCAAAGGACAAACTGTTAGCCACTCCACCCCCTTGGGCTCAAACCCAGCCACCCCAAGAAGGGATGAATTGACTGTGCCAGGACAAAGCAGACAGGACTAGCTGAAGCACATTTGCTTTTAAATCTTTGCAGTGTTAATTGAAACAAGGCTACATCTCCTTTAAACACAGTACAGCTTCCTGAGAAAAGTGTGTAGACCTGGAGGGCGGCGGATACACTGCACAGTATCAGCCCCACACTGTGGTAGAAGTACAGCCTCGGTTTTACTGCTGTGCCTTCCCACGGGTGATGAAGGTAGAGCTCGTTGGGAAGCTACACTGTTTTAAGTTGCTGTCTCAGCTGATTTCCCTGCTTTTATCTGCAGGATGGTGATATAGAGCCTAGGGCTGGAACCATATCCTGCCCATCTTTCCCCTTCTCCAAATTTATACACCAGTTCTGGATGCAGCATTATCCTAGTAAAGCCAATCACGGCAACGGTTGAGCCTGAGGGGATACACAGCTCTGCCTGTAGCTACAGTCAGGTAGTTTTCAGGCAATTACTGCTGTCAGACCCAATGCTGACTGGCTTCTCACAACTCCTTCTGCTAGAGAGGCAGGCAATAAGGGAAAGGCATGTTGCAGAAGATAGTTGAATTTGCTAATTCATCCTTGTTCTTACTAGTATAATTTGCTTTCTGTCTTTTCTTTCTTCACCTTTTACAACTTGTTACTAAAGTTTAAAGTCTCTCCTTGCAAAACAGCGGAATAGCATCTCCAATATCAAAACTTCCACTTGTGGAAAAAAAAAATCAGTCCTGGTATAATTTATTGATTTCTTTTGTTCAGGAAAATAAATTCAACTTTTGCCAAAGGCAGAAAGTAGAGTGAGCAGTTCTAAAATATTCAACATATAACCAGCTTGGCTTTTCAGCTAGAATTCCTGTTCTTGTGACAATTTTCTTCCAAGCAGCAAAGTATAGTTTCCCTTCGTCCAGGCTCTCACCTCACTGAACTTTTCCCTTCTGAAACACAGCTAAAAAGCAACCTGTAAAGAAGTGTCTTGGGAACTGAAACTGGCTGTTTGAACTCCCACTGTCTTTAGCCAGTACAGTGAGTAAATTCTTATTTTATTGAGTACAAAGCATCTTTATGGGTGAAACATTGTCTCCATTCACAATAAGTAAAAGAAGACACTCAACATACATTTAACTTTGCTGTTTTGCTGCTCATCCAGCACAAAAAGTTAAATTTACCAATTTGCACTAAGCATTGTCAGGCAACTGCCCGTACCTTCTGTAGACAGCCATTGCCCTCTATGAATGGACACTGAATTTCATTATATGCAAGCTTGTCTCAGTTTGAATGAAACTAGTATGTCTATCAAGGAAAATGAGGAGCTTTTCTCGACTAGGAAGGGGCCTCTCCCCAAAAACTACTCCAACGTTTGAAATTAAGAGACTTTAATCAGAAAATGTAGAGAAAAAAGGATAACAGTTCTTTACTACAAATATATTTATGTATAACCTAAACCAGAGCAGAACAAACAGCAACACTGCAACTAAAACTTTGAAACAAATCAAGTCCTCTCTGCTCCTTCAATGCTGTTACAGACAGCAGGGGCAGATGCTGCGCCTGAGGAGGCAGCAGCCGTGATGAGTCACTCATGGGCTCCGGCGAGACAAAGACAGTGGGGCAGAGAGAGGTACTGGCTCTGAAGCTCTGTCCAAAAGCACTGGGAGGGGATCAGCAACTCCTCTGCAGATGGCTTTTACCCCTGGAGGAGTCTGCAGCAAATCCAGGCAGCAGTGGGTGTTCTTTCAGAAAGGCACAGGGAGTGTGGAACTGGGGGTGAGGCAGGAAAACCCACTCCTATTGCTTCCACCAGCCCAGCAAGCGGTGGCTGGGCACCTGAGCAGCCAGAGGAGAGACGTGTGGCCAGCTCCAGGAAACCTGTCTCCCCACCCACCTCCCCCAGTCCTCTCTCCAGCTATCACGCTGGAATGCAAAGCTATTAGCCATCCCTTTGTTTAGGCTTTGGAAATTTAGCTGACTCTGGGAGCAGGTAGTGGGGGGCTGGCCTTCCATAAGCCATCTTGTCCTGCCTCTCCAACTAGCAAGCCACTGTATTGGAAAGGGAGGGAAAAAAAATCCCATGAAAGATTCTGAAACTATAACAAAGCTGCAGATTTTTGCTGTGTATCTCAAACAGTACCAATTTTATAAGAAACTAGAACTGCAGTTTTTTGATGGGTGAAAAAGTCTACTGTGCAGGGTTTTTTTGTGTTTGGTTGGTTGGTTGGTTTTGTTTGGTTGGTTTTTTGGTTGGAGGGTGTTTCTTTTGTTTTTCTGGTAGTGATCACCAACATAAAGCTGATGTTTAACAACTTCCTCGTGTCCCAATACCAGGGTTTCCTTCTCCTTCCTTCTCTACTGGCTGTTGAAAAACTGGATACTGAAAGACATAATTTAGTGTCTGTGCAGAGAGCACAGAAAGAAACCACCACCTCCTAAAAGTTTCCCTGGTGAGCCTGCGGTAGGTGAGAGGTGGCAGATGGACAACCCAAGGTCAGAAGGGGCATCATCTCCTTCTCCCTCTGAAGGTTAAAAAAATTGCCTCTCTTTATGTATGTTCTCTCATTCTAATGGGGTTCTTGTAACATCATTTATTAAAGCACTCAATTGCCTGAGATTCTACCAAAAGACAGGTTTTTGCAAGCTAGTCCTGCAAGCAGGGGCTGCTGAAATGATTTTCTAGTCTCAAATCTGCCTTATGTCTCTAATAACCAGCACTTGGATCTCTTTTCACTCAGCTCTTTCCCATACTTATCAATCAACAACAAATGACATCTCTTTTATCTGAGCAATATCCAAGGAGTATTCACAGAGCAAATCCAATACAACAAAAAGAAAAACTCTGCTCTCACTGATGGACTGAAGATGAACACAAGGAAAGCTCAAACATACTCAACATGCCCTAAATCACCAGCTAAAATTTTCCCCATTCTGATCCTTCTCTTCCCCAATAAAGGCATCCATCGACCAAAAACTCTTACTGTGTTAGGTTAGATGTCCTACAACATGGGTGTTCCTGAAGGCATATTAATAAAAGTCCTGTACATCATGACAGCCTGCAATTTTACCAAAGGCATCTCCAGGAAAGGGGCTCCACAAAGACAAAATTCAGCCTCCAGCAATTTCAGCAGAGACATTTGAAAATGCTGAAATTTCTTCTTGTGCACAGAGCTGTTGTAATCAGATTAACACCACAGCATGAGTCACTATTGGAAAGTCAAAATACAACGCACCAAATAAACAAATACAGTAATAAACAGTATAAATACTTTCTCCTTCCTAGGAAGCAATCAAAACCCAGTATCTAATAATATTTACATTTGGTAATGGTGTGTTGGGGAAACACTCTGATTTCTCAGCAAAGTGCTTCAGGGATTATTCTCTCCTGGATTCCTGTTTTACAGAAAAAAATAAACAAACTAGAAGGACACTCTAAGACAGTTGTGAGTGTTTGCAGACTCATTATTCAGGTTCATCCCTGTATAAATACTTGGATTGCAATCCTCTACCACTGAGTTTGTTTTATTACTTTCAGGTAAAAATGCTGCAATTATTTCTGCCTATGAATGACTTGGTAGCTACCCACAAACTACTCGTTCTCTGACATATATATATGCTGTCACCCTTAATAAAAATAATAACAAAAACTATAACTCATTAGGGATTTATGCACTACACCAATTCCCCATGCAACACCATTTTAACATCCTTCATAAGTCTTGTCCTTTCTCTTCATAGCTTCATTATGATTCTTCATCCTTCTCTGAATTGCCTCAAAAATATGAGTCAGTCAGTATAGCGAAGTTGGTAATTGCTAGAAAAAAGCTTCCCTAGTTAAGCCACTGTGTCACCCTCTCTCTGTGCTGTAGAAGTTACCGTGGAACATGTCCTTTGTGGGGTGGAAGAAAAAAAAAAAGAAGTGAATATTTCTGTCTCCTTTGGATAGACAACTTGGAGGCATTTTGCCTGTGTATTAATGTTGTAGTGCTTGCAATGCCCTGACCTTTTGTGGAGAGCCTTTTTTCATGCTGCCTCTCACTTGGGAGGTTTGATGATAGTGCTCCATTATGGATGAGGAAACTGATGCATGTGTTACTCAGAGCCACAAAGAGTGGTGGCCAAGAGAAGGAATGTGACTCAGGACCTTTGGTCAACCTGCAGGTCACATCTGCCTTTGAATGAGGGCAAGGCAGGAGTTTGCTCTAGCTTTATGACTCTGGGTTTTTTTACCAATTTTGTCTGTTTTTAAGGGGAGCCAAAAGACACAAGTTCAAATGCAAGATGTCACCATTTCTGTACCTACCTATTATCTGCAAGGAAGAGCTGGCACACAGTTGTATTCACCAAAGAGATGTCGCTGATGGAAATCAGGCTCTGAGTGTTTCACCTGAAGAAGAAGTCAAGGACATTGCTTTGTCAGACTTCACAGATTAAGTAGTGTTGCTTCAGTCGTGGAAATAACTATTGAAAACTACTTCAAACCTCAAAGGCATTGCCAAAGAAAAAAGAATGATTTTTTCTATGGCCTTCATTCTGTTCCTAGTTTCTCCATTAGAACACTTGGACTGCATCAACCCCACTCCCTGCTCTGTGCCTTCCAGTACTACATATTAAGATGCAGCATTCTTTCCTGGTATTCAGTGGAATTCATTCACCAAAACCCATAAAATTAGATTCCATATCCATCATATGTTTCCATTAACTGCTACATTTCCAAAAGCTCTTTCAGTTCACCTTTTGACCTCTGCAGAACATCTTACTCAGCCCCAGAGGCAGACTGGGTTATATTTTTTTGCAAGAATAGGGGACACATAAAAATGACAAGTCAGGACCCAGATGTGTTGTCAGCATATTCCCCCGGAGATCAGTTGTGTTCATTAGCAAAGACAACAAAATAGTGAATGGAAATCATAATCTTCTGATGAAACTAGGCTTGTTGCTGCTGTAAAATCTGTGTTATTGATGCTGCTGGGATAGGAGAGGGAAGCTGGAGTGTGGAGATGGCTAGAGCAGTACAAATCCTCACCACCATCAATGCACTGAGCAGCTTGAAAGAGTCTAACAAAGTGTTGAAAACCATTATTGTCTCCCAGTCCCATTCTGAGTCTATGACACGCCTCCTTGCTCATCCTAGAGAAGAGTGACTTTCCGATCCAGAAACAGGAGAGGAAATACAAGCAACAACTGTTCACAGAAGGATATGCCCATAAGCTTCATCTGGGTGTGATATACAGCTCTGCAGGAATTTATTTCAAGCTGGAAATGGAGGCCCCCATAGAACTGTACAGTCTCAGCCCACAGAAATAAGTTTAGTAAAACAAACTCTGATACCATGCAGGGAAATACAACTCCAGTCACCTGCAATTCACCTCTGGCATCATGATGGATACTCAACAGCTTGGTTTGTTTGCTGATGGATCTGGCCTGCGTGTGTCTTCAGATCTTTCCCTCTCTCTCCTTTTTGCCTCCCCACTGCTGTGCTACCCATTAGGATATAGCACTGAGGTTTTCCGGCTGCAGAGTATATGCAAAGCAGTGACATTTCAGTAAAATCTGCTGCAGACCTCTTGGATGATAACTCCTCTGATACAAGTGAAAAATAAAAGAACAAGCAAAACCAAAAATATCCCAGGACAAAAAAAACCCCAGCAACAACAACCAAAGAAACAAAAAATAACAAACCCAAAAATAAAAAAACACCCCACAAAACAAACAAGAGGTAAAAAAAAGGTCTGTTCTGAGATGACAACTGGTCTGTTTCATCAGAGAAAATACACCAGGTAAACCCACCACTTTTTAATGCAACTCTCAGTGTGATGTTGAAGAACTGCCATTTATAAAGAGCTCTGTAATTGATTAGGCATTAGACATCATAGGCACAGTTATGTATTTGAAGTGTTATTTAAGTATTATTGTTCAAAGTTCTTGTAACAGATTTGAAAAAGTAAGCTGAGAAGAATTAGCCACTGCATTTTAAAGCCGGGGTTGGATTTAATTGGAAAGAACAACTTTATCACTGTTAACTGAAGTCTAAATACATGAAAATGGAAATCTACAGTGCCTTAGCAGATAACCCCTGATGTTTCTCTGTCAGCATCCTAAGTGACACTGGTTCAGGTCACAGTCCTGAGTGCAGACTCTTATAACCATGCAGGATATTCCCGTTGTAACATATATAATACTTTCATGAACTGTGTGCCCTCATCCTTGCATCAGAAGGTATGCAGACAACAGAAAGTTATACAGGCATAAAAGCTTCACTACCTTGAAAATTAAAACAAATGAGGAATCTGTGAAAAAGAACTTTGTAACCTTATGTTGTGGGTTCACCTAGGTGGGCCTAAATTTAGGTTTTGGGGGCCAGACTAGGCCTGGAATTGTCAGGTGACT
>JAOXXN010000485.1:157789-173677 GCA_026770055.1 Myrmophylax atrothorax
AACTCAAACTGTTTAGCTTATATACTTGTATATTCCAGCACTTCCAGAATATCTTATTTCATTAGTCAAACATAAATTCATTTATTTTTACATAATTCTATATTAGTAATGTCTTAAGGTCACAACAAACTTATTAAATTATTTTAGAATTATGAGGCTGTAGTACTTTTTTTGAATAACCTACTGCAACACTTTTAGATTCTAACCACATTGTATATATTGCAACAACAGCACTTTTTTGGTAATTATTCCTCATTCTTTTCTTTCTATTCGTAAGCATGGGACAAAGTTAAGAGAGAGAAAATGAACCACAGACGACAGATACTCAGGTACTAGCCATGTAACTTAGCACACTGTTGGAAGGTTTGCTAAAAATGAAAAAACCGAGAGATTGAACAGATGAACTTCACTAAAAAAAAACACAAAAAAACCCCACCAAACCCCCCAACAAATAAAATGAGAAGTATACAAAAAATAAAATCAAATAAGGTTTGTTGTGTTTTTTTAAATTGAGAGTTTGAAATTGCTGGGATTTTGAAAACCAATTCCCTGTCTACTGTTTATCCACCCTAAAAAGTACATTACTTTTTTCATCAAGTGAAAATTTCTCCAAGATTTTGAATCACATTTTGAATTCATAGCAATGGAGCCTTTCATTATTTCTGCTAGTCAGGTATGTCAATATACTTCAACACTATTTAAAAGGAAACTTCCTATCCAGATATTGGCATATGCTCATGCCTGAAAGTACATTTCAAAAGCCAATATTTAGGATACTTTCCATTATCATCATCATGATGTTGCCAGGACTCTGAATAGTGCCCTGTATCTGTGGAGTGCCCACAGAAGCTACTTAAGATAGAATGTTAAAAAAAAAAATCAAAATTAACCCCTGCCCTGGATTCTTAACTTTAACATTGTTTTTGATATTTCATGTAGCAGTCTGAGAGAGGAATCCCTCATACTACAGCAGCAACTACTAATAATCTGTGTTTCTTATAAAATGGTTTAAACAACAGTAAATAGGTTTCTTTCCCATATTTTGTTAGGAAAAAAAACAAAAAAAACCCAAACCCAAAAGCCAAAGAAACAAATAAAACCCCTAAATGAACAAACAAAACTCCAACAAACCTGCACAGCAAAAGGACAGAATAGCTTACTTGTGCTCAGTGCCCATTGACGAAAGCACTGTTCTCTGATCCACACGGCTATTTTTGGTTTTGGTTTACCTTCCTCTCAATCCGTATCTAACAGGGCATGATTTAATAAGGTTTGTTAATCTCTAAAAATGGGGGGAGGGTGGTTATGGTATTTTCACTCATCAAAGGGAGCCTTTCAGGTTTCTTTGCTTTCACCTGCTGGGACCCATTTGGTCCCTTTGAAAGAGAATGTAATGACAAAATGAATGAGAAATGCTAGAATAAGAGTCCCTTATTCTGCCCAATAGTATAATCAATGACGACTTGTAATCCCTATTGTACTTCACAGAGGTAGTTACAAGACAACTAAATCTTGCTTCTCAGGCAAATGATTTTAGTAGTTAACCCGAAACAGCCAACAATATTGTGGGGAATAAGTGCATCTGCAGCAATGAAGTAATGGGATACTGCTTATCTTGAAAATCTGATGGTTTGGGGTTGGGGTTTTTTTGGTTGGTTTGATGGGGGTTTTGGGTGTTTGTTTTGATTGGATTTGGTTTTGCTGCTGCTGTTATTTCATAGCTTGGAACTACAGTACATGCAAGCTATAGTTACAGAAAAATATTGGAAAAAACAGAAAAGTACTGAAGTTTTATCCAACGATGTAAAAGGGGTGCATGGTCTGTATATATGCTTTTTTTTTAGTGCACAGTTTATATCTTACAAGTACAAAAAGAGAGTCTTGAGTTTTTATTACAGTCTAAATTCCAGACGGTGGTTTAATACATAGCAAACATTTACACAGTTAACATCATCTTGATGCGGCAATCAATTTAACCTTAATTTCATTTGCAACACCTAAATTCAGTTCCAGACTTTTTCCTCTTTACTGAATTTTTTGCATATCAAAAAAGAGTTTGTACTGGTTTGAAAAGATGTATTCATTCTAGACTCTCCACTATTTGTCCACCTTCTACTGCATGGACATTATTTCTTGTAAAGTATTTATCTCCTGCATCATGTCAGCTTATGTATTTTCTCTTAAAAATTGCATTTATGTTTTTAGACTCACTGTCATGTCATTTGTGTATTTCAGCAGAATTGTAAATTTTTGTGCTATAATTAGAATACTCCAGAAAACAGAAATGGTCTGATAAGAATTAATATGACTAAGAAAGCATAGGCAGAAGATATCAGAATCAGCAGATATATTTGCATCCCTACTTTTATGTATTATACAATTGATGAAGGGAAATTAATTCTTTTTGGCATTTGTGTTATTGAGTTTTACTAATCTAAGCATGTGTACTTCTATTGTTTTAAAAAGCAATTTTACCGATAGTTGAGATTAGACTTACAGTTTTCACTTTTTAAATTCAGATTTTAAAGAAGGTGAAAAGGCAAAACTGAGGAAGCCCTGACATGCATTTGCATTCTCCTGTCGGTAAATATCTCCATATGTCTATTTTGAGGGGGTAAGGGACACACAGCCACATAAGATGGTGTTTTGTCTCAGATAAGGGACCATGTTATTTCAGAGGGAAATTCACGTTATGTTTGTCAGAATTACAAATATGTCGGAAAATACTAACTTTTCTACTTACTTCTGTAGCAGTCGTAGGGTTTTTTAGAAGGTGGTATGTGCAAGAGCACACAGAAATATGGTGAGACTCTTAAAGCCTCTGAACCACAATCCATGAATGCCAGTGGAAAGACCTTAATCATCTCTAGCTTTCCAGGTTCCATATGATCATTTTACAATAAATCCCATGGATGTGGTTTTGTACTTCTAATCATAAAGACTTTTAATCTCATCTTAAACTCTATTGTCAGGGGAAAATGACATAATGCATTTTAAATATGTCACATGGAGTAGCTATTCTTTATAAACATGATCCTGCAAAGCAGAGCTGAAACAAGAGAAAGTGAAAATATACACAGCTGTGCTTCAACTGAAAGAGATGAATCTAATTTTAGTCAGAGAGAATCAAATTTCTGACTGGTTTAGATTAAGTGGGATGCTATGATTATTCAATGTTGAGTAGGAAAAACTGGTGTGTGTGGGATACGGTGGAAAAGGGCTTAAAGGAAGAGGGATGCTATTTAGTAATGGCTTGGAGAAGAAGGCACAGGGAAACTACAGTGGGGATTCCCCATGAGGAAGACCCGTATCTGTAGGCACACAACATTGCTACTTACTACAGTTGCTTCATGTAGATCTTATGGATCAAACTACACTTAATCCAAGACACCTTTCCTCACCTCACATTAACTTGACACCTAAGTGGAGGCCTGCTAGACTTTTCGGTATTTTTCTCCCCCACTCTTTCATAAGTGTCCTGGGTGAAATCCTATCCTTTTTTCCCTGTAAGTCCAATTTGCCGTAGCTGCTAGGAGAAGTATAATTTTGTCTGCTTAATCAAGTAATCACACCCTGACCCAACATGCCAGTGGACAGCTAGTAAACCAATAACTAAAGTTTAACACAAAACTAGTGTCTTTCACTGGCAGTCATGACTTTCTGAAAAGGAGAAGCTCCTTCTGTGTTTTTATACCATAAGGATCACTGTAGTGTTGCCATTTTATGTCTGTGGAAGCTACATTTATCACCATGCTTGTGTGTTTCCCATTTTAATAGAAGGAGTAGGAGAGACACCATCCAGAGGTCAAATATCATTGCTTGGCACTATGGGTGGTGTCAAAATCCAGAGCTTCAATTTTTAAGCCTACTCTCTGTGAAGAAGACTCTCTGATGATGCTTCTAAGAATAACTGACCTTATGTTTGCTCTTTGAAGAGATGATTCTTTCTTTCTCAAGTTCCTTAGCCTTGGCTTATGTGATGTGGTGGAAGAAGAGATTTGTCTCTACACTTCTGCTCTAACCCCCCTCATAAATAAAGGTTATGCCAATGAAGATGGGATGTTCGTAGTGTCCTGGTGCTGCTGAACTCAGCTGGGTAACCAGTAGTGACAACATTGTTGAAGGCACCTCCTTCATCCTGATTGGTTGACATAAGAAATTCAACACAGGAAAAGCAGCAAAAGCTCTACTGCTCTGATTTCTTTCAAAAGAGAAGTTTAGGATAGTCACTTTTTTGGTAGTTTAGCTGCATTATCTCAGTTTTTTGTCTCCTGGCCAAGTTCAGCTTTGCTGTGGACCAATAGTCTTGGGCAGCTATAAGATGAATAAAAAACGTGGGAAGCTGTGAGGAGAAGACTCTTCCTGTGACTGCATGATGTTTTTGAAGGAAACACTAATGTGTCCATTGAGATTGGTTGCTATGATGATGTGGGATGAAGCACAAGTACTCTTGTGCATAGAAAAAAGTTTGAAAGCATTAATTGTGCCTCTTCATTTTCTTTACTGCTTTAGTTTGTGTGTTAAAGATATGAGAGGTTGTATTTAAAACAGCTGTAATGCTACTGTGAAATTAAGTTTTTCTTTTGCAGGACACACTCATCTCTGTTATAGTATTGGGGATTCAATAGGACATTTTTCCATTGTGTTTGACTCATAGTGACTGGATGATAGGTTGCAGAATACTTTTTCTTTGTTATTCTTTTATGTGATTTAAATTTAAATGGATTATGGGATGTTTAAAAAAAAGAAATACTCTCCATAAGACTGTTGTTATATTTCAAAAATAGAAAAAATATAAAATATTATTTTTTCTTTCCTAATGAGAAGAAAACTACATTATTTTTCTGGTTTTATTTAATTTTTTATTGGGAGAGATAGAGGAAGGTGCTCATTTTCCTGTGTGGCTGCATCATCAAGAAGGGAAGCTCTGAGATTAACACAATTCTCTGCATTGATACACAAAGCAGTAGGGTTTGATACATGCACTTGGCAGTTATAGAGTTAATTTTTGGGAGCAACTCAGCCAAATAAGCTGACCAAGTTCCAAGCAGAAAACCAAACCAAATCAAAACAAAACAAAAACAAAAAACCCACCCCAAAACCAAAAAAACCACCCCAAAACAACAAAAAAACCCACAAAAAAAACCCACACAAAAAAAAGGGAAAGAAGAACACCATCTTTATTCATGTCAGTATCTGCTGTACAATTGCAGGAGGGAAAGATTGTAGTCTGAAAAGAGGTATTTCAAATGAAAAAGTAGATTTCTATGGCAAAAACACAACAGGAGTATTCTTATATTTTCTTTCCATAGCCCTAACTTTAAATATCAGCTTTTGTAGTTCCTCTGCTCTCTGTATTTTTCCCTGAATATTCCCATACCTGTGGAGTTACATGAGGGGGACAGGTACAAATGCTCTGTAGCCCTGCTGAGGAACACCAGTGTCTGTCAAAAATATAACATCAAATTTATGAGCCATCACACCAACTGTAGCTTTTAATATGGTTTTAAAAATATTTCAAACAAAAAAAAAAGGTTTCCATTTTCTAAACTGCATTTCCTGGCAGGTCTGTTGTGTGCTGACATCAAGGTTGATTAAGACAAACTGTAGAAGTTGCTCACCAGATCAAGTTCTTTGCAGCTGCATTGCTGGCAATAATGCACTTTTCTCACAGGCTGCTGTCTCCATATGTACCTCTAAGGCAACAGGTAGAATAGAAAGATTAATTTTCTTTTTTGATAAAAAGTAATTGGGAGTCAGAGGAATGGGTCTGACATAATTCTTGCCACCTGCTTCTTTACACCTGGGTTATTTCAGGTGGTTTCCATGGGAGAGGAACATTGCCTGTCTTGAAGGGACACATGGTTAAACCTCACTAAAATACTACTTAGGAATGGTATGGACTGGTGGGGCTGAAAAAAGTATAGATTATATTTGTGCAATTGTCTTAGATTATTCAAAAGCACCTGATGAATTGTCATCACAGGGGTCTTTATGAATTATTTTGATTTAGTTTGGTTTTGGAGGGATTTTTCATCTGACAAAACTTGGCCTCAAATTCTTTCCTTAACAAAATTCCATGCAAGAATTCACATGTATAATAAATTTTTCTACACTGGGGCCAAATTTCTAAAAATCTGAAAATAAATCTTTCACTTGCAGTTACTGTGCTTTGGAACTTTCTTCTATAAATCACATTTTTGTGATACAAACCAGGTTTCCATATGGATCTTCTGGCCCTTCAAATAACACAACTGGGATGAACCTGACTCAGAACTGCAAGACTTTTTGTAAGAGTCATCATATTATTTGTAGTAATAGGTGATTCTAAATTGCAAGATCCTAAAATAATTATTTAAAAAATTTGTTCAATAAAAAAGTGTAAACCACAATCTGTGTTAGGAAAAAAAAAAAAAAAGACATTTTCATGGTCTGGATTGTAGAGTAGCAAAACTCCTTTCCAGGTTCTGGAGCTGTGTTTTTTGGCTTGTGCCTTAGATGTAAATTCTAAATTCTGTTTCTGTTACAAGATTTGACAATTTTATTTAACATGTATTTGAAAGGAAAGATCCTTCCCATAACCCCAAGAAGTATATCAAACATCCCTATTATCATTCAAATCAGGCTAAATGGCCAAGTTTCAGAATTTCCTATGCCAGGCACAATAGAATTGTTACACAGGCTATTAAAAACTCAGCTTTGTCTCTAGGCAGGTTAAAGATGTCTGCGTTTTCAAATTCTTCTTTTCATTGAAACCATGATATTAATGATTTAACAATGTCATAGATTTCAACTTGGATTGAGAAAGAAAATAAAAACTTATCTTGAGCAAAGGACAAAACACTTGTGTCTTTCACGTCACTTTAAAAAATAGTAGTAAGTTTAAAAATCTTTGGAGATTAAGTTGACTTTCATAAGTAAATCAGAAACTAGAAAATCTGTTAAATCTGTATAATCAGAACTATATTGATAGCATATGAAATAAATAATGGTGCTCAGCTTCCATATATCTTTTCTGGAATGTGTATTTTTTCTACAGGATGTTTATAAAGAGTTTCTTAAAATATACTCTGAGTTACAACAGATTTGTCACTCATGCACTGCTAGGCACAGAAACTAAATTTCACTTTTTTTTTCTTTTTGTTTAAATCAAGATAGTTCTCCAAAGGAGTCTTTAAGCTGACATTATGTCAAGGAGGAAATTACGTTCCTGAATATGGCAACCGTACGTACATTCAAGGTGCAGACATCATTTAAAAGCTTAATAGGGGTCTTGCAAAAGTACAGAAACAGTGGGTAAAATTTATCCCTCGTGTAACCTCACTGTAATCAAGTCAGCACCGAGGAAGAATGGGATGGTTGAAAGTTGTCCCTGAAAGTAAGCGAAACTTCTTTTTGCCGGGGAAAAAAGCAGACCCCGTGCGTTTGAGGCAGCTTTTTTAGCCCCAAGGAGAAAGCAAAGCCAATCCCCGCGGGGCTCTCCTGACATCTAGCGGCTCTCACAGCTCAAATGCTCGAACAGGACCTGCTTTTACCAATTTCGCGGAAGTTTTACACGATACCCATTTCTAACTAAATACTCTGTACTTAATTCTGGAATAGGCATTTAGTCCTGCATAATCAAAGACTATTTTTCGAGAATAGGGATAATTATGAGTCAAATATCTGCTCCTCCTCAAATCAGAGGATTCAGAATGAGCTGGCACCAGTGCTTTTCTAAGAAGTTTTTGGTTGGTGGAGGTTTTTCCCCCTCTATGTGTTCAGCCAGAAATTTATGGGCTGGACCAAATTCCTAATCAACATGTCAACTGTATATTTCAGCCTTTAACAGTAACAAAGAAACATCCTCCCTCAGTACATGCTGGAGAAGAATTTGTTGGTTTCATAGAATAATGAGGAGTAACTAATTTACAGTCTATTTGTGGGTGTAAGGTATTGCTTCTGGATGCTGAGAGGTATTTGGGTTTTTTTTGGTTGTTGGTTTTTTCTTTTCCTTCTCATTGCTCCACCACTTTTCTCTTTAGTCTCATCCTGTTAGGACCTCCCACTCTTACTCAACCTGGGACCTGTGTATTTTGCCCTAGGTCTCTGAGCTGGTTAATGTCCTTTCCTTTCTCTTTGAAACATGTCTACACCATTTCTGGTTTTTCCGATACCTTCACTGTCTAAGATTTGCAGATCTTTTTCTGTCTTACACCTTAACAGAAGGCTTTTGCAGGTGGTAATAAGGGGTTTACAAACACAATTCATTATTATCGAGCAAATGTATGACTCAACATTCACATCCCTCAAACAGCATTATGAGATAATCCATATAGTACTAATTATCTGTTAAGTAAGCAACATAATAAAAGTTGTATACAAGTCCTGGTGCAAAACATAGAACTCATCCCAAAACTCCATCTTCAAAACTCTCAAGCGGTGTCTCAGTTTGAAGACTAGTTGTGGCAAACAATATAGACTTTTTTCTAACAGGCACATTCAAAACAACAACAAGATGGCAGAACACTGTAGGACCAAGTTAAGGAACAGTGGGAATTGTTTTATTGTACCATCTGCTCTGGAATAACTTCCAAACAAATAACAGACTGAAGCATCCCTGGATGAAATATTCAGCCTGGAAACCTTGGTACTGCCTTCTTTTATCAACTAGTTTAACGGCTTTTTTTTTTTTACATCTTTGCTTCCTGTGGCTTGTTTTTTTTGTTCCTCTTTGGATTTCTACAGACTTTCAGAAAAATCTGGGGATTCAGTCTGAAGTACAAATGTAAAACCAATGTAAAATACAGAAACTTAGATATATTGAACAAAAAATTTTTATTATTAAATCAGAAAGGATGGAAAAACACTGGTACAAATATATTAAAATTATGTGTTGTATTTTGACTATCATTCCCAATAGAACAGAGTCTTGTCATTGCTGTGCACATTTCCTTATATGAAACAGAGAAAAAATCATAATTGTTCTGCATAATTCTTTGTCTAAATCTAGAAAACCATCTTTGATATAATTGTGCTCTTATTCTGCAATTAATAAGAGTAGACTTTCGTTCCTTGATGAAATGGGGGAAAAAATTATTCGTTAAAGGTTTGTGCTGCTCTTCTTAAATAAAAATCCTCCTCTGAAGCTGAGTTTTCTGTATTTTAGGTCCTTGGCTTTCAGTACTGCATTGCTACCTGAAGATTATTAATTTTTTCGGACTAAAACCTAGAGGATTTGTCCTGTGAAAGTTATTGTTTAGGTTTATATGGTCAGGTTCCAGTTGTGCTGATTAGTGTTTTCTGCCATCAATCACACCTCATCTGATTTTTACATACACTCTCTGTATCTCCTGGTGCTCCAGAACACCTTTTGTTTCATTGCCCACTTCTCATTTCTTCGTTTCTACTTAAAATAATCAGAAAGCTCTTTTCATCCCCATTTAAATACCTGCTTTTCCAGTGCGGGTCCCATGCTTTACGCCTGGGCTGCCTTACACCCTGCAGCACACAATGCCAGAATGGTTCCTCATTCACTCAGTGTACAGAGCAGCATTGTGCAAATCAAAACAAATTAAATGGCAGATGGCTTGTGGCATTTTAATGAAATGTCTAGTCACTGAGCAGCCTCACTCTTTTAACTACAGTAATGAACTAGCTATTGTACAAGCTATAGTAATGAAGCAGGCACAGGCAGAGATGCATTTTGCAGGATCTGCATCAAAGACTCCTAAAGCAGAGATACCTCTTCCACTTTCCTCACCACAGGCTCGAGGTTCTGAGCTGACAGTCACCCTTCACACATTCTCACACAGTCCTTCCTGTTTTTCACCTTTGTCATCACTATAAATTTATTGCCTTCTTTATTACTTCACATTACGCATATTTTCCCCTGGTTTTTATTTCACCTCCCCACACTCTTCATGGTCAGAGTGAAAATGAACACTGTTAAGAGACCTGAGAAGCACATGTGACACACAGGAACTTTAGAAAGGAGTGTCATTGCTGTCATTATAGTAAAACAGGGGTGGTATCCTCACTTCCCTGTATTATTCTGTAGGCAAAAATAGTTCCAACGAGGTTCAGTTGCTCATTTCCATCTGTGGTATGTACAGTATTGCTATTCATCCCAGAGTTTTCTGTACTTGTTATGGATTTGAATCTTGCTGATGCAAGCTTACTAAATTGATGGGACCATGAGTCACTCATCAGGTACCATGGTGGTAAGCAATTACAGCCATCAATCAAACTCCCACTGTAGATGATAGAAGTGGCCCCAGTGACTTCAGCAGAGCAGAGATCCTTGTTATTCCATTTGCAGAGAAGCTTAGAGGCACCATTCAGTGCCACAGTTTCAAATAAAAGTAAAATAAATTAAATGTAGAGTAAAAAAATCATCACAAACCAGAAAAGCTGAGTATTTTCTGAAACATCTTAGAAACTGGGATTGTAAGTGACACAGGGAACTCTGTTTTTCACAGCATGTTTTTTGTTTGTTTTTTTGTTTTAATTTGCCTGAGTTGAAACTGAATGCTGGTCCTGGTCAGTCCACGGTGTTGAGCAACAGAAACAGAGTTTTTATAGCAATTGTATATGAATTGGGTTTTCTGTGCACAGTCTTGCATGAACATGCCTATCATATTTGATTTCTCATGCGAATCAGCATACTTTGCTTCATTCAAGTCAAATAGTGTTATACTAAAAGACCAGTTCTTGGTTCGTTAATGCAAGTAGGATTTTTGCCATTTAATTCAATGGTAGAAGAAAATGCTCCATTTTCAATATTACAGCTTAGTAGTCCAAAAAATCTTCCTTCACATGCACATAGATTGACTAGGAAGAAAAGGGTGCAAAATAAAAAAAAAAAGGAATCATAATTTTTCAAATTGATCATTTACTTAACTTCAAACTTAGAGCAAGAGAACTAACTCCAGATGCGGCTTTTGTAAAATAGAAAGAGCATGAAAATCAGATAAATTCAAGGCTATCTGTCTAAAGTTACTCAGATCTTAAATTATTTTAAGATTATATTTTTCAAATTAACAGGCTCCTTGCACAGGTTAGTCTGTACCTCTCATATGGTTCTACACATTGATGTCTTCCTGCTTGCCAGGGCACTGTGCAGCATGAAGAGCTCATGGTAGTATAGGTCAGGTTGCTCTGATAATCAATGATTTTTAATTTTTTTTCATGTCTTCTATGACTTCAGCATTTTTCAAAGTATCTTGGTAAGGTTTCAAATCTCTATGGCCCTAACTCCAGGAACAAGGCATTGTGTTTGGGCAGTGAAGGCTTGTTGAGTGCAAGAAGCCACTTTTGGGACAGAGGCTGGAGATGGTGAATTTGGAAGGAGATGAGGAATTTCAGAGTGCTGTTACTGTTGTCACTGGATTACCCACTACTGTGCCCAAAGCATTTAATTCACCAGCATTGATGTTTATCACTCTCATTATCAGCAGCAAAACTGATTTCACAAATGCAGGGAAAACTATGTCCACAGTTGTTTTTCCCTCTGTGGTAGTCTACTCTGTGCCTACTCTGACAGTGCACAGATCCCAGTCCAGTATGTTGCACACAGCCCTTGGCAAAACTTACCCACAAACTAGCAAAAGTGATGGAAAGTAAGCAAGAAAAAGTATCCATCCCCTTAAATATTGTTCATCTTTTTAAATAATGGCCCTTTCATAGGTCAGTATTTTTCAACCCTTTGCACAGCAAGGTGCTTCAGTACTTTCCCCTCCCCAGAAAACAATCTCCCTGGCATCATGGCACCATGGATTTTCACATATAATGACTTTTTAATGATTCTTAATTCACTGTGTGAAGGTGTTTTGTAAAAGTTAGATATCAACAAACATGACTATGGCTGTATTCATGGAACTATCCCTGCACACCTGGGGAAAAGTGCCCTAAAACAGAAATCCAGAAAAGTTATTTAAGCTTGAGGTTTCCCTCTTTTTTATTTTTTTCAAAGAAACAATGTTTCAGCCATAGTGTTGTGTAGTGTTTAATTATACCACCCACTCACCAGCTATGTTAAGCATAGATGAGCTTCTTATGGATATTTCAAAAGATTTATTCTCCATGATATTCTATTTCAAAATGCCAGCAGAAATTCATATGGGATGAACAAAGCTGTGTCCTTGAATATGTTACAGGGCCTAGTGCTTCCTTATAATTAATAGTCTTATTCCTGAAACTATATTGGTTAATTTGCCTCACCACTACCAAGAGCAAAGAGAGATTAGGCAGCTATGGAGACATATGAGCAAAGAGGATTAAAATATTTATTTCCCTTATCATGGGACTGGCAGGAGCTGAGAACACTACACCATGCACTGTTACTCTCTTGGGTCACTGAACCCCGTGGTGGCAGCACCTTCCACAAGGAAGACACCTCCCTGAACAAGACATCTGTGGGACACGTAATTTTCTAGCAGGTCATCTTTGATTCCTGCTGTTTGAAGAATTTCATTAGTATTCAAATAAAACTTTAAAAGAAATGCCCTAATTCCGAGGTTTTAGGAAAATCAAGCAAAAGTAATTAAGCAATTGACAGAACATCTCCATTTACGGGACCAATAAACCTCCTAGTGCTGGGAAACTCAACAGTGATGAACAATTCTACAAAGGGAACAACTAGAGATAATTAAGAGGAAGAGCTTTTTGACATGGAGAATACAATAAATGTTGGCTAAAAACTATTTTTCATTGGCCCACAGTTTGAAGAAAAAGAAAAGAATAGGAAAGAGATGATGCAAAAGAGGAACAGAGAAAGGTTTTTTATGTTGCATACATCAAACTCCCTGCTGCAAATCAATGTCTCAGTGGTATATTTTAGCAAAAGTGGGTTAATGTTCACTTCCTCCAACATTTCTGTTAAGAATGGCCCAGACACACAATGTTTTTTGATAAGTCTATATACTTAAAGTAAATTTAAAATCTTAATCTGTACTCTAGAAACATAACTGTAAACCAGCAGCAAGCTATGATCATCTCCTCCTGTGGACATCCCCAGGTTATTGTTTTTCTGGTTTGAGGGAAGGAAGGTAGTCCACCCACAGGGGCTCCAGAAGTGCACACATATCCCCACTGATGTGTGCAGGCCCCTGATTCTTCACAGGTCTCATGCACCAGCATCAATCTTCCTGAAGTAAATGGCAGAGCAGCAGCTGATGAATAACAAGCTCCAACCTGAGAGCTGTGTAGCTGCCACTGTGAGGTGGTCAGACAACTGTCTTCCAGTTGTCTGCTCAAAACCAGGCCACATCTTTTCCCAGTGTCAGTCACTCAAGCCCTGTCACCCTTCCACAGATGGCCATTATAGCTCTTCATTGCAGCAATAAAAATGTCCTTGGCATTTCTTGACTTACCAGCGCTGCCATTCTGTAATCTAAACAATATTTCTGTATTGACAGAAAAGTAATCAAAGGGTCAGTATGCTATTATATTTCTACTGTGACAATTAACTGTCATTATTGTAAACTGAGCTTGTTCCTTAAAACATACAACACAGTGTCTGATTAGGAAATTACAAGAATAACAAAAAAAGCAAGCAAGCAACACTGGTTTAGTATCATCAACTCACAAAAGAGAAAAAGAGGATTCTGACTAATCATCATTTAAAATGTGATAAGAGAGAAACCTCACACTGTTAATCCAGATTTTTCAACAGAACTCATCTTGTCACAGCATGTATTTTCTTGATAAGGTCAGTTTGCCAAAAAGAACAAAGTGCATATGAAAAATACATTGCTCAGCCACTTGTATACATACTTCTGTTTTTCTTATGTCTTAATATTCAGAAAGGTAGACAGGGCACCTTCATAAAAAGAGTCATTTAAGAGACTTTGCAGAAGCTCTGTACTGTGAAGGATTGAATTTTCACTTGAATGCTTATATTTTCAAACCATTTTCTTTACAGAAATATTCTTTTTCCAATGGCAGGCTGCAACTTGGTGTTTCCTCATGTTCCTCACCAGGAATATGAGGTGAATAATAAAATATTAGAGCACATTTTTTCCAAGGGAGAGCCACAGCTAACTCAGAGGTATAGCATTGTAGTGATTGTTGGTTGCACATTCAGCCTTGGGCAGCAATCTCCTCCATCTCTGCTCAGATGGTGATACTCCAAAATGACCAAACTAAGCCAGTTTCTGAAATCATTAGTTCCCAGGCATATTTGAAGGACTAACTTTTATAATCAACACATCTTCCAAGTGCTGGCAGAATGCTGACTCTTATATGTTTGGGGTTTTTTTCTCTTTTCTCAGCAAATTTAAATTTTAAAGGGCAATATTTAAAAGATATCTGCATGCAGATTAGACAAAAAATCGTGGGCTTGTGTTTGTGCACATTTAGCAAGATGGTGAGGTGAAGTAGCTCTGTAGTCTTGTTGGAATATCTATTCAGTCTCTGAAATAAACATACAAACAGAGTACACATCTCAAAAGCAGCTTATGAAGAAATGTAGGAAAACCTGGGGATTTTCGGGTACAGCAACTCTTCCAAAGCATTATAACTTTTGACATCTTTAACAAAAGTGAGTTGAACTTCACCTAAAGGGAAGGGACTATTCTGGTTGAATATGGGAATGGTCAGCATAAATAATTAAACTGGTTGTGGTTTTACAGCAAGTTTCACAATGTTAGCTAAATTCCTAGGGGAAACTCTGAAGTAGGGTGTGCACAGCAAAATAGTCCAAAGATTTATGCAGTCGCGTGTAACAGCCTGAGGAACAACACCCAGAGATTTCTCACCCCTGTACTAGCAGTGATGTTGGCTCCACTTTCTTCTTGCTCACAGGTCTTCCCTGTTCTGTGCCCTGTGGAGATGCACAGGAAAGAAAAACTTGAGCATTTCCATTGTGGAAAACTTGCATTTTCTGTTGATTATTCAGTAACTTCTAAATGAGGTTCAGTATCACCTTGAACTAATGTTGTTCCTCAAAATTTACTTTTATCAGGGTATGTTATATACTTACACAGGAATATCTGCAGCAAATTTAACTAGTGCAGTAGTGAAATCTCAGACTGTCATAAGGCTCATTTTATGTGTAAAATTCTACTTTCAGATCCATGCCTACTTGGTTCCCACTAACAGAAATTTCTTTCACTAATATACTGGGCCCATTTTCCTGAAACTCTGTCTTAAAACACAGAAATATAAAGAAGGTGACAAACAGGGTCAAGAAGAAAGTTAATTAGCCCAATAGGTTTGCTAACCTCAGCTCTGTGCTGTATCTCACCTTCAAGGGTAAAGGGGTTTTTGTAGGGAAAAGAATCAGCCATAGAAAATTCTGTCTGTGTACAGTTCATGACTTCTGTTTTATTTCTTGGTAGCTCTCTGCGTGTATGCATTTCAGACTGGAAATATTATTTTGAAAGTGGAGTTTGCCTTCTTTTTCTGTTATTACTATGACTTTTTACTTGCAGATTGATTTAGTAATGGAATTTCAGTAAAACCATATTGACTCCCTGCTCCCAGTGAAGCTGGTTTTGGACAGAGCTACAACCCAGTCCAGAAAGTATTAGTTTCAAGAAAGAGTAACAGAAGCAACCAGATTAGTTACCTAGTGATGGCAAGCATAGTAACTCCTATTGTTCATGTGTTTCCTAAAACACCCCACGACAGTCTGAAAAAGGAGATGGTAACAAAAATAAACCGGAGACACTCTATGTGAAGCATAGCAGGGCTTCATAGATGGTATTGATAGCTATGCCAAAACTCCTTGTTTCAAATGATGCTGCTGCTGAGATATACGTACTTTGTTTTTACTACAGGTTTACAATTTTTTTGCTAATAGAATTGTATTAAAAATCTTCACAAAACGGAAGTGCTATATACTTTTCACTATGAATCTCAAAAGATTGAGGAAAACAAATTCATATTTATCACAAAAGTCAAAAT
>JAOXXN010000485.1:182582-199290 GCA_026770055.1 Myrmophylax atrothorax
AAATTTAATAAAGGGTAGTGTGATCATTGTGGAGGAATTCTCCTTCCCCGTTTCTGGGTAAACAATTTGGTTTTTTCTCTCAAACTAAGACAGCAAGGAAGTGCTTTGCCACCAGAATACCGTGCCAACAATGGAAATAATTGCACAGCTGCTGAAATGACGCCCACTGAACAGTCCACTCAGAAACTGAAGGACGACAAGAATCAAAATCCTTGCAATCATGGAAAAAGAGGAAAAACAGTACCAGGTACTAAACATAAATATGAGATGTTTTCAGTTTTTTTTTCTTTCATGATTGTTTCTATCTTGACAGGATGGAGCTGAAATATGACTGGTCAGTATCAAGTATACAAAACATAGATGTGATGAAGATGAGGTTATGATCCACTTCTATCACTCTTTTCAAAGGAAAGCTGTTTTACTAAGGTTGTTTATCTCTACTGTATCATATCTATTTTTGATGACAAAAGAATAAGTTTAAATGAAATTCTTATTCTGAGCAGTCATTGCAAAATAAGATAACTGCTCTCCATATCAGGGGCATGACTGAATAACAGTAGTATACTTGAGGTTTTGGTGTCCCCATACTTTACGAATTCCTTTTTATGATTTCTTGAGGAATGTTTACATTCACTGACTAGTCTTTAGTGCACAATGAGTCCAACATTCATCCCTGCATCTCAGTGGTCTGTTTGAATTCAGCTACACATCACAAGTTACCACGGCTTACCACGGTAGGTATCTCACAGCCACCCTGGATAACCTGATTTAGTTACTCTTAGAACCATGACTTGGCAAATTATTTGACCAACCACCTGCAGCTCACTGCACCAGTATCATCCAGGTGTCCAAATCCCTTTGAGGACTGCAGTTGTGTTTGTGCTCAGATATGCTGGTTTTAAACTGTGGGAAGCACAACCACAGGCTTGGACATTTCTGCTGGCTCCAGTCCCTTCTGACTTGCACCCACTGAGGAACTGGCTTGAGAGCTTCTCAGTGGTTTGATGGGCAGTATAAGTTCTCAAAGAAATTATTATTCAAGTTACATCTTCACTTAATCAAGTGTCTTAATGGAGACAAAGGACCATCTGTCAGAGGATCTTCATTAGGATTCCACTGTATTAAGTTTACAGTAGTTGTGGGAAGATTAGAGGCAAATGAACCAAAACAGGTTTACTTTTTTTGAGGGTTTGTACTTCTTCTGGTTTTTGTTTTGTTTGGTTTTGGTTTTGGTTTTGGTTTGGTTTGGTTTTGGTTTTTGGCTTTGGTTTTTGGCTTTGGTTTTTGGTTTTGGTTTTTGGTTTTTTTTTTTTATTTAGAATTATTCAACACATGGGAATTGCCCTCCTGGCTCCTCAGTCACGAAAATAATTTAAAAACACTACCACCACTACCAAAACCCCTCAAAAAACAAACAAGTCCCTCAAAAACCCCTCCAACCAACAACAAAATAAAACAAGGAACAACAGAAAAAAAACCAACAAAACAACAAAAAAACCCCCAACATATTCCTCTCCAAATCCCACATCTCTTTCTGTCTTTCCACCAAGTTTAATCACAAAAAGGAGAATCTCATCAAAAGCTGATTTAGTGCAACGTTTACTCAAAAGAGAGCCTGAGTTTGTGAATGTAAGAGAAAACTATCTGGATATATGAGCTGTAGAGAACCATGTGATCTGGCAGCCTCATTGACTTGGGATTTCTGTCCAGACATTTGCGTGTCTCTGGGAAAAAAGATTCTCCTCTGTGGTGATTACCAGCATGAAAGGTGCTTTACATTTTAGCAGCTGTGTAAATAGTTTTTACTGACATTAGTGTATGTTTATGGCAGAACTGATGGCACCACAGAATTAAAACAAGACCCTGCACAAGGATTTTGCAGAGAAATAGAAAGAAACTTCCTTTTAAATATTTCCAATTGTGCATTAGGGACATTTTGGAATTGGTTTTCAACATAGCAGAGTGCAGGTGCATATACAAAAAACATACTTGTTTAAGCTAGTGCTTCCCTTGCACAGTGGGGAGTTCAGAAATTGTGTGTATTCTTTCATTCATTTGTCTTAGTCCATAGAGGAGTAGGAAAAAAAAGTTTTGCTCAGGTACCCTATCAGAAACAAGCTGTCACAGACTTGAAATACTAAGTGCGTGACAAAGTTCATTTGTTGATGTTTATAGGGAAAAAAAAGACATTTCAGAATGGTGTTTTAACTGTGATATGCTAGCAGCAGCTAAAAGCAATTAATTTACAGATTTACTAATATAAGGAACAGATGGGTAAATGACAATATCATCAGCTATTAAAAATATTAATCAAACTTAAATGTGAGAACTTCTACAGAACCTAATCATCTACAGCTCCAGTTACGCATGTGATGAAATTGTTATACTAACCTTAGACACTCTGTCAGTACTGAAAGAAATCAGGAAAAAATTTGAAGTAATTTACTGATACAAAACTTTCTAAAACAAAACTTTTTTGTGCATCTGTCTGAAAGTGAATGATGATTATGGGTGCACAGTCAAGCTGGCACACTGACCTTTATTTTACTTCAGAAAAAATATTATTTACTTTTATGAACATGTCTGGAAAACCTGAAAAATTGCTGTTCAAATCATAAACAGCAGCAGCATCCCCCAACCTTTTTAATAGATGATAGTTCTTTGAGGGGAGAGGAAAACTACTTTCTTTCTGCATAAGCATAAAAACATGACTCAAATATTGCTAAAATAAAAGGAAAACCTTTGTGCATCTTGGTTATTTAATAGCGTGCTTTTGTCCTCTATTAAAACCATATATTTAAGGTAGGAATAACCTACATGCTATAACAGCATGAGCTGACTAGGACAAAAATAATGAATGTACATTTTAGAAGTAATTTCATTCTCCTGGGGGGGGGGATAAAAACAACATAAAAAACAAACCTAAAATTATATAAACTAAAATATCTACATTTTAACTTTTTTAACTCAAGATATTTTAACTTCTTCAAGTGTTCCTTAGCATTGTCTTGTTATTTTAACTGAGAAACCTTGAGAAATCTCATAATTCTTTATGTATTTATAGCTAGTGCTCACGTTTATGCAAATAGGGAAAAAAATCCAGCTGTATCCTTAAAAAAAAAAATCCAAACAAGAGATCAATCCACAAAAGATCAGTCACAGACTTTTTAATGCACTCTTCCCAGGGGAAAAAAAAAAACAAAACCAAACCAAAACAAAAAAATAAAATCAAGGAACAACAATTGCACACAAAAGTTTATAATAAAATTGCCTTGAAAAGGCTACAAATATTTCTCACAAAATAAATACTGTCCATTCCTGTCAGCCTTTTCAGTCTCTAGTGTGCTCCCAGAAGCTGCCAGTAATGAGAAGAGAGCAGAGCCAATCAAATTGTTGTATACACTACTGCACTGTGGGAGTTTTAAGCCTTGCATTTAAAATGCTTATGCATTATTCATATCTATGTGTGTTTATGTAAATTACCAAAAGGTGGAAGTGTATACTAAAGCAGAAAACAGTGATGTTAAAAAATGTTCTGCTGAAAGTGTACCTTTGCAGGGATATATATCTGTGCCTCTTCTAGACCTCCTATTTAAAATGAGTGTCATCACATGCCATATCCTGTAAGGAAAACAAATATACTTTCTGTCTTCTAGAATAGACATATTTTTCAACATTTATACAGGAGCAAATATAAAAATACAAAACAAAGTATGTAAGCCTTTCAGTCATCCAGAAAGGCACTGGGAAGATTTGGTAGTGCTACTTTTACAGAAGTGAAACTACTGAAGGATATATGCAGGAACAGTCAGCTGAAAACTTACAAAAATAGAAAAAAAATCCTAAACTTACTCTTTTCAATAAACCCAGCACACTCCTAGGTCAAGGCTGCTCTTTCCATCTATTTTCACTGTCTATTATCGAGGGACATATACCATCTTCTGAAAGGGAGAATTTTAGAGAAGATTCATTACACAAATGCAGGCAAGGATTAAAATGTTAAATCCATTCAGGCATCATGAGTGACAAGAGGAGGAGGAACATTTCTGTAAAAGAGCTTTCTGCCTCAAAGTTGACTCTGTAGCCCTCTGCAGTTAAGTAGCACACATAGCAAAAATACATTGATGGTCTTATATTCAAATCTCTAAGTACAAAATTTAGTAACTTCTTTCAAATGTGTTTAAATTTCACATTACATTATTTCAAAATATATATCTTACTTACATGCTTTATATTATACAAACTATGCAGTATTAATGAATATAACACATAACATATTAAATGAATGTTACATTATGTGAAATCATTCTCCTTTTCATTCTTAAAATAAAACTGCTGCATGACCTAAAGTTGGAGTATAATTTACTCAGTGATTACAGATGCATAATTGCAGTTTTAGTGTGAGCAGGAAATTGTTTTCCTCATCTATATTGCAATTTTCTCTTAGTGCATTGTAACCAACACCTTCTGGAACACTGGAGATCTGCAACTTGCTCCTAAAATAGTCTGTGTGCCTTCAAAAACACAGATATTTTGACTAATGAGGTATTCCATGCAAACCAGCAGCCAGAAACAGAGGAAACTTGGGCTCAATGTGACTGGTAGGAAAAGAGGGGTTTGAAAGACATTTTTTCACTCTAACAGAGTGCTGATTTTTGAAAATTAATACCAAGATTATAATGTGAAAACATCTCAGAAACTCCATTGTTGAGCTTGTTTTAGGGTGCAGAAAATACCGCGGGAGGCCATTGGGCCCATAATCCTACATGGTCAAACAACACTCAGCAAATGACTGACTTCTGATACCAAACATTTCCCTTGAAACCATCTATTCTTACTTTAATTTTCCTACATGTACTTAGAGATGAAGAACCTCTCCATCACCATCTTCCCACAAGTGTAGCACAGAGAATGCCCATAAAGAAATAACTAAGCAAAGGGATTTGAGTTGTTGTATCTGCACAATCAACATAAAAAATCCCTCAGGGCAAGAAGCTGAGGACCTATATCACTATGTCAATTTTCATGTCTCAAGGCTGTAGTTAGAAACACTCAATGACCATGAAGTCTGAAAATAGAACACTGTAATTAGTTTTTACTGTTAACTCAGTGATAAACAGCATCCACTCAAAAGACTCTTCCAGAGAAGAACCTTCTGCATTCAGACATCTCTGAAAAGACTGTGTTTTTGAGGAATATGCTGTACCAAACAAATCTGTAAATCTCAGACACCAACTGTCTGATGCAAGCATCTTACAGTGATACAGAACTCAACTTCTCTGATGACACGGAATGGAATGGTTGGTTACATGTATTAAACTTGTACAAGGCTTGCCTGGTATTTTCTGTACACGTAGATATATAGATACACGAATACACGTACATCAAATATATCTGTATCAGATAAATATGTAATATCAGAAAGATTAACATATATACCTTTCTGATAATACTGTGACCATGAAGGGACTGAGTGAGATTCTACTAAATATGGACATCAAACTACATTATGGATTTTTAGGAAGCAACATGGAGATTTAATCCCCTGCTGAGGCTGAACTAAGGAAAAGAAACACAGTAAAGGTTTTGTTTTGATTAGAGTGTGCAAAGGTTTTTTTGAGAAAAATTATCAGTCTAATCCTTACGAGGTTTAAAATCAATACTTATGTCCTAGATTTTTTCAACATTTGTTTTTCTTGCTCAGGCATTTTAGTTAATGATTGTGTTACTTGTATGTTACTGAAAATAATCTCTTGAGCAGCAGCATTAGCATACTCATCGTGGTTCAAGAGGGCAGCTGGCACTCTTCAAACATACCACCCTTCCTAGCGCTGAATGCCATCACTGAAAAGTACTATGACCTGTCAAATTAGAAAGAGAAGTTCCGTTCTTTCAGAAAGGTCTCATTCGTATTCAACCTGTAGCTTGGGAAAATTGCAACAGTTAACTACAAAGCAGAGAAATTTAAATTAATGACATTTAATAAAGAAATACTTCAATACCTACTATGCAATGGTCCTCTTTCAGTTTATGGTGAGTACAGTTCAATGAATGCCCCTCAGAGGCAGACATTCCATAGGATGGTTATTAGTACAAAGCCGATCTGGGGCTGTATGGAGCTCATCAATTTACCAGTAAATGACATCCACACTCATTAGGGAGTGATGCAATCTAAAAGTACCTGGGCAGGTATACTAGGTGCAGTTTCATATCCTCATTTTCAAAAAGTTAGTAGAAATACCAGTATTAGAGGGTTTACTTGGACCACTCAAAGATATTATGTTGATGCAGAATGACAGTGGACTCTCCAGAGGTCCTCATTCAGGTAGGCAGACAGGGTAGCAAAGAAACACGCTGATAAAATACAAATGCCAGACAATGGGACAGCACTTGGAACCCATCAGTTAAGACTGTTGATGACTCAGCCACCTCGAGCAAAAAGAAATGCCACCTCCAAGGTCTTCTGTACAGACATAATCCAAATAATGCAGAAACCATGGATTGCAACTTGAGTTTGAGTTGCAGTCAGTAGACAATTGGTGAGACAGCAGCTGAAGGACTGACTGGGCCTCATATTCCAAGTCCTATCATAAGACTTGGGAGAGGTAGATCCAGATACTGTAGCTTAGTCAAAATTGGAGGATATAGGTAGGTCAAACCACATGTGCAATGGCATTACAAGGCACTCCACTTGCTGCACACCCATTCAATGAAAGAATAATAAAACAACAGAAAGGTGTGTCTAAACACTGAGAAAGACAAAAATACCAAAAATTACTAGGGTGATGGGAGATAATTTGTGGGCCTTTTGCTTATGAAAATCTCTCCCTCAGATACATACTAAGTGGTAACATAAAAACGGAATTATTGCAAAATGCCAGCAAATATTGTTCAAATTCTGTTTCCATGGGCATGAAGCTGCAGCTGATTTACATACAGCATAAGTGAAAATGAAACAATGTGACACACAGGACTTCACAAACATCAGGCATTCATGCTAAAAAATCTGCTGTCTTCCACAAATAAATGCTGCCACTTATAGATTAAAGGTAGCATTGCAACTGTTATGTGTTCACTGTAAAATTTGAAAAGTGCTTGGTTTTCTTTGTAATGGGACTAGGACTAGGAATTTCAAGATCATTTGATAAACTTCAGGTTCATCAAATAAACTGAAGGAGCATGTTTTTCTGTTTATTATAGGAAGAAGCCTATATTGGCCATCAGACTTCCAGGTTGTTGTGGAATAAAAAATTTTGCAGTGAAAAGATAAAAGACTTCAAGGACTTGATATTCTGAGCAAACAATATATACATGAATCTTATTTTGTTATGTAAACAACATCAACATAGTAACCACCTCTGCCTGCACTGAAACACTGTCAAAAAATCACTTCCAAGTTGTTGTACAGAAATGTCCTGTTTGAAATATGCTGATATTTTTATACCAAATACTATTTCAAATCATATTTAGCAAAGTATCCTTGGATGCTGTAACACTGGTGTCATGTCAAGAATAAAAAAAAAAAAAAATTTATCTCTTAAAATACCAGACTAAATCCACGGTAGATGCAGAAATTATGATTTCTAAGTTAAAGTCATAAAATCAGAGAATTGTTTGGGTTGGAAGGCACCTTAAAGATTGTCTATTTCCAATCTGTCTCCCACTAGACTAGGTTGCTCAGTGCCATTTAATATGCTGTGGGTTGTCCCAGCCCAGTGGGTGGAAATTGGTGGCAGGTGCTAGGGAAGCCTGTTTCATCCTTCTTATCTCTGGATGGGACAGTGGTGCTTCTGGGATCTCTTCAAGGAGGGGTAGGGATAAAACCCAGTGATCTATGGCAAATCTGTCAGGAAATCTTGTAGTCTGGGGAATATGGGAATAATTACTGCAATCCACAGTGTCATAGAAATGCTCAAGGAAAAAGGTTCAGGCAAGGCTAAACTGAGTTCATCCTATCTAGAGCATACTTCATTGCCAGAACACTTATATCAGCAGTTATATCAATCACACAAAAACACAGAATGATCTCATGACAGCAGAAATCATGTATTTTCTTTTATTTGAATTAGCTTTGTATCAGGGCTATAGTTTTGTTTTATAGAGACCCTAAATTCCATTATGTTGTGTTTTATTCACAGGACCAGTAAAACATAAATTCCATAATAAAACCACTGAGAAACACATCTTTTTACAGTCCTCCATATCAAAGACAAGGATGATATGCAAGACATTGACTAGCTTTTTCACATTTTTTTCTTTTGGAAATATAATAAAAGGTGTGGAAAACAGTAGAATTTTAGTAAAACGAGAAAATGTTGAGAAATTTTCTAAATATCTGTGAATTGACTCCAACACATTTTCTAATGTAACTGTTCTCTAACCTGTCTCTGCTAGTTTTCAAATCACAGAGCAGCTGGAGAATCTCCTCAGCTCTCCTCAGGTCTCCAACAGCTCAGAATTCTGCAGAAAGACCATTTTGGAAAGCCAATTTGCTCTTTGAGAAAATCTTATCTCACTTTTCTGTGGATGCACTAAAAGCTTTGAAGCAAGGGCAGAGGATAAAATACTTGTCAGGCCATAGAATCATTGAATCATAGAATCACAGAATCATTTGGGGTAGAAAATCCAGATTTTCCAAGACAATAAAAGCAGTGCACAATTTATGAATTTCCAGTGAATGTCAAAATCACTCGTGCTAATAACCAGTAATCTGTACCCCAATTCACAGATGTCTTGCCATAGGAAAGGAAAAAAAATCTATAGGTTTTGCTAAATGATATAACTTGATCAAAAGTAGGAAAACAACCCAATTACTTTACATCAGTCTCTGCTCTCTACATTTTTTTTGTTTTACTTCTGCTTTTGTAACTAACACAATTGCCAAATAACTTCCATTCCTCCACAAGAATAAAAATAGTGAGTCTAATTTTTACTCACAATAGAAAAACATGAAGCTGCCATGATGTAAGAGTGAGTGGTGGTGTGGTAGCAGTTGTAGCAGGATGCTCTGCCTGGAATGGGGTCAAACAAACAATGCTCTACTTTGCAAAGCTGTCAGTGGTGGACTGAGAGGGATTGTCCTGCTGCTTTTGGTATTGAATAAGGCTAAAATCAGTTTGACTCACCAACCCCAGAGTTAAACATCATAAAAGAAGACACAAAAAACCTCTCATTCACCAGTAGACAAGATGTGGAGCTTCAAAAATGAAAAGACAAATGATTCCCTTGCCTCTGAATATCATGCAGCCTTCCTGTACCCTGCTCTGTATAAAAAGAAGAGTGCTCAGCCAGATGAGGGATGTGATTCTCCCTGGCTAGCTTAGCAAACTGTACATTTTTCCCTAAGGCGTTGGGCAGAAATGGTGTGAGGTGTTGTCAGGGCTTTCCCTTTCTTGCTTGAGGAACACCTGCTCAGCCTTTCATTCATGATTCCTCCCTAAGCATCACCCCACTGCTTTCTCAGAAGCTCTTCCATCATCGTGGCTGCAGCAGCATTTCCAACATGGAAATGTTGAAGGCAGCTCTACCAACGTGGCCCTGGGGCTCCAGGGACCCTTGGCTGACACGTACCAGGAGAAAGTGGAGTAAGCAGCACCCAGAGACTGTGTCATGCAAATAGTCATTTATTTTCTTTTCCTTGCATAAAGACTTGCAGCAGCCCTGCTACTGCTGATCATTGCATGGCCTCTTTCTGGAATGGGTGCCTCCATCTGGGGAGCATGGGGTCCTCCTCTTCCGCAGCCACCGGGATATCACGGGTAAGAGATCTCTACCCTGGTCAGGAGCGGATGGCCTCTGGCTGCTGTCCCAGGCAGAGGGACTTGTGGCTGCTGTTGTCTCCCTCTGTCCCTCTGCTCTGCAGGAATGGACACAGATGAGGGGTGGCTGGCAGGGCCCTGGAGGGTGGCATTCAATGTGCTGGCTTCCTCCTCCATACTGGAGTCTGCAATGCCACTGGATGGGGCCTGGCTGAGGGTGGGAGTACCATCCTGAGTGGCAGAGGAGCTGGATGTGGCTGCAGAGATCTCATCCTCCTCCATGGCAGCATGGGAGTGCTGCAGTCTCCGGACCTCCTCACTGCACTGAGTCTCAATGATATTGAGGATGCCATGGACCAGTGGTGCACTGTATTGTTGGAGGCGGGGCTCCAGTCTTTGGATCAAGACCTCTCTATCTGGGCGAGCAGGATGCCACTCTCTGCACTCTTCACCTGCCACCACTCGCCCCCATATATCCTCTCCAGGCCCTGGCACAGCCAGGGGCGCACAGGAGCCAGGAGGTTCTGTCGCCTTCGGAAAAGTTCTGCCCAGAGCTCCGGCAGGATGCCATCCACAGCCTCTGGCCCTGCAGCCTCCTCCTCAGCGGGGACTGTAATCTCCTGTGGAGAAGAGGCAGGTGATGTTGGAGGACCATGGGAGTTGTTTTCAGCCCGGCCTCCACCAGGAGTTTCTCCTGCCTGGTTGTTGGTTGCTGGTGACTCTGTGGGAGGTGCGATGACACAGTGTAGGTAGTCGTCCCCACCATGGTCAGAAAACTTGACAGTCAAAATGGGTCCTCTGCAGAGTGGGCAGGCAGGATTTTTTTCTGCCCAACACAGGATGCAGCCCAGGCAGAACCGGTGGCTACAGGGCATTGCATGAGCCAGATCATCTGGAGCATCACAGCAGATGGGGCAGCTCCACTTCTGCCATGAAGCCATGTCTGCCAGTTCCCACAGGCTGCCCTGGGCCCTGACAGCACCCAAATGTATAGAGCAAGGGATAGGAGGTCACAATACATCTCCCAGTGACACCACAATCCACTGCCAGGATTATAGTTCTTAATAGGATTATTATGATTACTATCACCTCCACCACCCAGTGATGTCACAGGGGTGTGTCCAACCCTCGTGGCTCTTGGAAAAACACTGCCAGGCAAGGCTTTCCTCTGCAGGACTCCCTGTGGTCCCCACAGAGAGAAAGGTACCACCAAACTATGAGATCTGAGTTAGTAGACTCATGGCTGTGGAAAAAAAAGCGAGGTTCAAGGTTGGTTCATCCCCAAAGATCAGAACTTCAGCACATGCAGGTGAAGGAAACCAGGAAAAATTTCAGACAACACTGTGAGGAATGGCTGGATTTCACAACCTGTGATGAAAAGTTTTTCTGAGGAGGGAGGGGTAGCAGAAGGTATTTTTCAGATTTGTTGTACTTCTCATTATCCTGCTGTGATTTTGACTGGTAATAAATTCAATTAATTTTCCCAAGTCAAGTCTGGTTTGCCCATTGTAGTAATCAGTTTGTGATATCTCCCTGTCCCTCCCTCAATACATGAACCTTTCAGTATATTTTCTCACCCCTGTGTGCTTGTAGAGGGGGGTTTTCCCTTCCAATTCTCCTGATCCTCCTGGATGATATATTGAAACACATGAAAGACAGGGAAGTGGTTAAAGACAGTCAACACACCTCCAGCATTGGCTAATCACACCCGATTAATCTAATGGCCTTCAGTGACAGAGGAGTGCCAGCATCAACAGAAAGGAAAAGGCTAAAGGCATCATGTACCTGGACTTCTGTAAGGGTGTTGACACAGTCCCCTACACTATTCTTCCACCTAAATTGGAATGAGATGAGTTGGATGGATGGATGAGGAAGTGGCTAGATGACCACCTTGAAAGCATCACCTCAGTGCCCAAGTGGAAATCAGTAACATGATCAATGGCTCTATGAGAAAGAAATAAGAAAATAAGGAGCTCTCAGGATATATTGGAAGGGGTGAGAAGGAATCACTCTCTTAAAGCATGAAGCATTGATTTAGGAACCAATCTATGATTTTTTCATTATGTAATAATTTTTGAAATAATTAAAATAATTTCATTGCTCCTAGTTTAATAATACAAGAGTAAATACAGGCAATGCCAAGTAGTAAGCCAGCTTTCCACACATGACAAAGTATTCCTATGTCACACATCAGGCCTATTTTCAAGAAGAAATGGCAGAACTACTTTGACATTTTCTTCTCTGAATTTATATGTTTGATGATTTTGTAGAAATAATTCTGAAACTGTTAATTATTTGATATTGAGTAGAAGAGAAAATACTTAAGACATTAACATAATGGCCATCAGAGTGCCCTGTTAGCAATTCAGGGCCCTTCAGACACACAGTCACAGACAACTTATCTCTTTCCCCACAGCCAAAAGAAAACTGTAAATCCTTTTGGGAACCATTTATATTTAGGATGATATTTCTTCTCCATCAGTCTGTTGGGAGTGATAGGATTTCTTTCCTATAAAAACTCTGGGTCAAGGAGAATCTCTTCCACAATATTCATTGCAAACCAAGGGTTCTCTAGGAATGTCACGGTCCAAGCTGCTGAAGCCCTTTGCCCTGCTTGCCCCTCTAAACTCTTCCTCCTCCTTGTTGCCAAGGAAGAGCTTTGCTGTACAAAAGGTGACAGTGAACATGAGGCAGCACAGTTCAAGTTTCGAATTCGCAAAAGCACTTTCATAAGGCAGTCACCCCATTTCTGCAACCCAAGCCCTCTTTCCAGCATGAAAGATGTTTTTGAGTAAGAGAAGGAACATCTATTCCATTTCTTGCAGCCTTCTGCATTCTAAGGGCAGAAGTTAGGTCAGCAAATTTTACATACACAGTTAGTAGTTATTTAGACATCAGAAAATTACTCCCTGATGGGCATAACTTAATAGTGTATTTTGAGTAATGGATTAGAACCATCCTTTGTGTAAGAGGTTTCATATCATCCAATTTGCCTGATAATTGTGGTGCATCTGTTTCTCAAATTCCTCATTCGTTTTCTACATATCTTTACAATGAAGCTATAAAAGCATTTGCCAGCCTTCATCAGCCTTCCTCATGTTACAGTTATTTCAGGCACTTTAGTTTAACAGAGATCCAGTTCCTTCATTTCACCATATCCTACAGACAAGAAAGAAGGAAATCTTGTCTTGCAAAATTTAATGCAATGAAGAAGTTTAAGTGTAAGAAAACCCCCCATAACTAAATACACTTATACAACATTGAACTCTGAAGAGCTACTTCCACAAATCCAGCAAAGAACAACTTCCACAATGCTACAGAGCAGAATAGAAATGATGAATTCCCACACAACATGGAGATGACGCAGGTAATAAGGAACTATGTAAAAAGAGTAGGCTTCACAAACTACATAATACAAACTGCCAAACTGTATTAATTCAAAAAAGGAGTTTCGATTCTCCCAGTTCCACTGTCAGCACAGAGAAGTTCCTCATTTGGATATAATTTTATTTCATTTATTTAAAGATACAAAGAATCACTTTCCTCTGTAATAATGCTAGTGGAAGAGATGATGAATGCCTATCCCTGTCTCTAAGTGCACTTTGTCCCACAACAAAGTGAAAGCAGCAACTTCTTCATAGGAAAAAGAACTTTCCTCATTATGGTCTTAAGAATCATTTTTCAATTTTCAAATGTTTCCAGTTGCCATGGCTTGCTGCAATTCCATCAGGTACTAAAGATTCAGAATCAGATACATAGCATCAAACTCCACTATCTGCAGCATTTAGAGTAGAGGGCAAAAACTCTCATGAGTGGAAGGATGAAACTGGCACATCACACTTTCATATATGAGATGCTCACATGTAAAGGCTTCTTAGAATATCCTGGACAAAAGCACATAAAATAGTCACATAAAGTAACTTTAACTTTCAGTATTTTTATGTCTTGGGACAGGAGAGACAGCTCATGGATCTCTGCAGGCTGTACGTACAGTCAATGTGACCGATAGATCTTTAGCAAGAGCAACTCACCTTCGAACTTTCCAATCACTGAGCAATGACATAGCAATTTGTAGTAAGATCTCTGAAAGAACTCCAGCTGCAAATAACCCTGAAATTTAGGGGAGTTCACATCAAACCTTATCTTTGCAAGAACCTTTTCCCTTTATGTTAAGGTGAGCCAAAGCCCCAGCTCTGAGCACTACGTTCTGACAGAAGTCAGGTCCAGACCTGCATTTCAAATTGCATCTCAAATTTACTTACATATTATTTTGGCTTTTCATGATCATAACCTTTTTGTAAGACACTTAAAAAATCAATATTGTATTAACTGTCAAAATCACTGGAAGACTTTGCCCACTCTGGCAAACTGTATAAAGAAGCTGCTGAGAATCTTAAAGCTTATGTCCCTCTATTGCATATTTGACACAAGAAGTGGATTATAGCTATATATGCATACACTTTTTGTCCTGCTTTGAAGAAAAAAAGACATTTTAGGAATAGCGAATAAGGCTTCTTAGATGAAATAATCTCACTGATATCAGAGAGATCAAATAAAAATAAAGTACTACTTAGCACAAGCAACAAAGGTAAAAATCTGATTTTAACTAGTTTCAGTGTTAGGACAATTGATACCCAAACACTGCAAAATCAAGAAGTCCCTACAATATTAATGTAATCAAAAAGTGGGCATAGTACTTAAAACATTAAATTTAGGACTACTGATCAATCCTCAGTAGTATTAAATGTAGCAAATATGAACACCAAGTGTTACTCAATTGATACGTTTTCCCCTTGAAACCTTTTAATTGTCTCCAGGACCCTGAAAAAGATCAACTCCATCTTTGAATATATCACCACCATGTTTTAGGCTAGTTAGAATCTGCAGTTAGGCTTAATAATAAAGCTAGTAATTATAATACTAATAAAAATTATGAAATTAATTATGTTAATTTAGCTGTATTATGACAACTCAACTGAATGGTTGTGAACTTGTGTTCACAATCCTCTTTTTCTCCCATATTCTTTTAAAGGACACTACCAACATCAAAGTTGAATGATTTTATGAGTGTTTATTTTCAACATTAAACTTTGCAGGGCAACCCTCTGGGCTTTAGGTATCTTTCCCTATTTAGGCGGTATGTTTAGTGCTTCTTCATCCTTCTCAGTCCCTTCTAGACATTCCAAGAGATTCTGGTTCCCTGTTTTCCCCAAAGAGAGAAAAAAAGAACATTTACAGCAGCCATGGCTGTCATAAAAACATCAGGAACAATACCTCTGTGGCACATGTTGATACCAGCAGGCAAGTCATGCTCTGTTGATCATATTTAGGCAGTGGATATTATTTACACTTTCAGGAAATTTTTCTGAAAAATGGCAAGGACATTCTAAAATGCCAACCGGATTGCCTTTATCAGCTCAAAAGGTTTGCTCTGTTGCCTTGTTATTTGCATAATTCTGAACAAATATCCCTGCACACATCATGTTTACAACCAAAATAAAATACAGAGTGCAAACATTTACATTTGACCGAACTGAGCCACCAACTTATAATTCATGCAGCTACCTTACGTGACTTTAGACTGTGCCTCTAATTTCATGGCTGGCTATGGATATTTCACCCAACACAGTTCTGGATTTCACAATTAAGTTGGTGTGTTTTAAAGCTTTAGACTTCAGTTTTCAAAAAATCTTTCAATTCTTGTAGTTATCTTTCAAAAAATATTCTATACTTATTCTGCACCTTATTAGTGTATTCTTGACTCAGTTTAAAAAAACCCAAGATGTCTGCAAGGAAAGTGAGGAATTCTCCTGGCCTAGGAAAAGGGCCTCCCTCTCCTCAAGCAACCACAACCTCTGAAAGTAAGAGGCTTTAGACAGGAAATGTAGAAAAGAGGAAAATTCAAGCAAGAGTTTTTTAGTACCCACAACAATTCTACACCATTCTTTGCAGACCTTGTTATTTGCACAAAAATCACACTGCAGTACTTCTGTATTAACCACTTTGGTGGTAATATATTGAAATTGTGTTGTGGGTACAGAAAAAGGCTTTAGTGAAAAAAAACAATAGAAGCATTAGAAACAGTAAATTCTTGGTTCTGTGCATAGCTTGATCACAGACTTGCCAAAACTTGCCTGAATATTTTCTGATTACATTTCCAAATGTTACCTAAATCTGCCTTTCTCCACTTCCAGACTGAATTTTAGAATTACTAATAATGCATTATACCTGTGCAAGTTAATGTAGGACTAAAATCTGTGAAGTCAATAGTTGGGCTGGTATCCTTAAAAGTTAAACTCATATGCTTTTGAAGTAGATTCTGAAAAAAGTATAAAATCAGTGGAGACTTAGAAAGAAAAAATCTGCTTTATCCTCTGCTCTTGTCCTTTTCAGGAATTGTCATTCCCTCTCTTACATGTTTTACCCTGAGTGAGGATGTGAAATTACACGTTTTAACTCCATAAATTGGTTGATTATTGTAATAGTGGGTTTCATGATTCACTAATTTATAATGTAACTGTAATGATCAGATGCACAACAAACCTGTCTCTTTTTTGCCTCTGTGGTTCTTGCAGATCAGGTTTGATCTGATTTCAAACTGGGTATGTTGAACTGCTGTAATTAAGGCACAGGAATGATAAATTCAGATTGCATAGGAAATAAAATTATCCTCCGTGTAGTTCAGGAAAAGGACCTTTGACATGTCAGCCTGTGAGGAACATTTTAACCACAAATACTGTGACAGCCACATGTGCTCCACACACTCTCCTCACACACCTCAAGTATAAGAACAGTAACATGTAAAATTTGTCGACTGAAGCAAAGTTTGTAGATCTTCTCTTCCAGAGAAGAGCAACAAGGCTGGTGAAGGAATTGGAGCACAAGCCCTATGGGGAGAGGCTGAGGGAGCTGGGGGTGTTTAGCCTGGAGAAGAGGAGGCTCAGAGGTGA
>JAOXXN010000485.1:199390-213354 GCA_026770055.1 Myrmophylax atrothorax
TGGATGCAGCTCCATTCACCAGCACTCTCTGGGCCCGACCCTCCAGCCAGCTCCTAATCCAGGAGAGGGTACACTTGCCCAAGCCATGGGCTACCAGCTTTTCCAGGAGTATATTATGGGAGACAGTGTCAAAGGCCTTGCTGAAGTCCACATAGAGCACATCCACAGCCTTCCCCTCATCCCCCAGGTGGGTCACCTGATCGTAAAAAGAGATCAGGTTGGTCAGACAGGATCTGCCCCTCTTTATAGCACATAACTAAAGTGTTCTTACTTTGTCTAATCATAAAGCTCTAGCAGACATAAATAATAAATAATGCACTATTCGTTAACATGTTGTAACTGCCACAAATAATAGTGACACTTAAAGAATTTATTCTTGCATGTCTCTTTGCAGCTATTTATCAGAAAGTCTTATGCTGAAAGAAAACAGGTCAACTTTATCCAGACTACTAGATGACATGAAATGTAAGTAAACATTTGAAAGTATAATATAGAATATCTCCAAAGAAGCAAAAACCCATCTTTTTCCGAATGACAAAATATTTAGGCAGAAGGGTGTGTTTTAAATGGTTTTCTTCACCTTAAGGCATGCATAGGGTAAGCAAAACCTGGGCAGTGGAATAAACTACCGACCATGTGGATGGAAGGGGAGAAATGAGACATGATGAACAAATGAAAATGAAAAAGGTAGTGGGCCTGCCTGATGCTTTCAGAACGTGTCAATAAAAAAAAAAAATCAAAAATAAAAGTCAATTAAGTCCTAGCAGGTGACTCGAAATTGAGAAATCTATTTTGGGAACTAGATAATGGATTTTTTAAGACAGGATTAAATGACTTTTCGAGTCACTATGTCTTAAAAATTGCTGCTTCAGGCAAAGCTTGCACATACCTACTACTACCACCAGAGGGTACCTTTTGTGAGCTAAATGATTAATGTGAAGTGATAAGCCAGGATTTCTACTGCAGTTCCATTTTGCAGCTATGACGATGTTTCAGAAGATGCTTGGCTTCACTAGTGTGAGTACATATGTGTGTGTGTATATAACAAATATCAGGAATACTACCATGGTGTGGCTACGCTAATAGGGAATGCTCGTTACTACCTTAAATAAGTGAAAAGTCTGGGATATGAAATTTCTAGTAAGTAATCAGTTATTTGATGCTTTAAGCTAATGTGTGCATTTAAAATGAGAGTGGTAGCATTAAAACTTCAGCCTTTAGCAAGGCTGACTTGAGTAGTGAATGTGCCGAACAAGTCACTAGGGTCTATAAATTGAATTTAAATTGAATTCATAAAACTTAAAATGCCCTTCCCTTTCTCTTTTTCTAACAAATCTAGTCTTCAGGTTCCTATTGCTAAGATCAAAGGGGTCACTAACTCTTCTCTTCCATTATTGAGGGAGGTAGCTTTTAGCCCAGAGGCAGCTCTTCTGTAAACATGGGATGGTTGGAAGGAAATTTTTGAAGCATGTGTAAATTACTTTTACAGAGTGTTGGTAGAGAAAAAAAAATCTTGTTTCTTGAAAGGTAACTATAAATTTAGTTTGCATTATTAACAAAACTGAAACCAGTCCTTTTTAAAGACAGGGGTACAGTGCTAAATGCAGAAGAACCCTGTGTATTTTGAAGCTTGTTAACAGAGTAACATGAACTCTACATTATTAGAGTTCACTTTGAGGAAATCCAGAGTGAAGTGATGCTAATGACTTGTTTTATTGGAGTCATAATGAGGGAAGGATGGATAAACTGTTGGCTGAAGCCTGATGATGACAGATGAACAGTAATAGCAGCCATGCTGCTAATGGATAGGCTTTTATAATTCACAGGTGTCATGGGCTGACCCTGGCTGGGCACCAGGTGCCTAGCAAAGCCACTCTTACCACCAACCTCCATAGCTGGGCAGGGGAGAGAAAATACAATAAAATTCTTGTGGGCTGAGATAAGGGCAGGGAGAGGTCACACCAGTCATTGTTACGGGCAAAATATACACAAATAGGGGAAATTAGTTTAATTAATTGCCAGTCAAATCAGAGCAGGGTAATGAGAAATAAAAAACAAATCTTCAAAGACATTTTCCCCACCATGCCCTTCTTTCTGGGCTTGGCTTCACTCCTGAAATTCTCCCCCTCCAGCAGGAGGGCTCTACTCAGCTTGTCTCGTGTTGTTTGTGCCACTCCTGCACAGGCTGTGGGTGGATCTCCCTCCACATGCCATTGACTTCCACAAGCTGCAGGGACACAGCTGCTCACTGTGGTCTTTATCAGGAGTTGCAGGCAAATCTCTGTTCTGGTGCCTGAAGCACCTCCTCTCCCTCGCTGACCCTGGTGTCTGCAGGGTTGTTCTTCTCACATACTCTTATTCCTCTTTCCAGGGCACTCACTGTTGCAGAAATGGGGTTTTCCCCCCCGCCCTTCAATCTGTTGCCCATTGCCTTGGCCAGTTTCAGGTTGCTCCTGGACCCGGCTGGCACTGGCTCTGTCAGACATGGGGCTACCAGCAGCTTCTCACAGAAGCCACCCCTGTAGCCCCCCCACTACCTACACCTTGCCATGCAGACCCAGCACAACAAGGCAGAGCAGAAATTACTAATGTGCTTAGAGCTGTGTTGTTGCCCTTGTAGGTATGAAAAATCTCATAAAGAAATACGAACTGCCAAGGCCTGAAGAGGTTACTGCTCTCAAACAGAAATTAGAGAAGTGTCACAGCTTGGAGCTTGCATTTAACACAAATGCGTAAGTAGATCTTTGATGTGTTAAAATTCTGTCTTTTTTATTGGTATAGGAACATTAATTTTTTCTTCCCTCTGTGAATGATTGAAAATGAACACCCCTAGATGTGCACGCAGTGTTCACATGCTTGCTGTAAGAGTGTCTACTGGAAGATGAGAACCAAGACTCAACATAGTGCTTTCCCTAACGCATAAATGCAGTCTTGTGTGCTGATTTGCACTGCAGGCTGATTATTTGGTAACTCAGAACTGGAATCCTGGGTGGCTTCTCTGGTCTGGCCACTTGATGTTGTATGCAGTGAGAACTAAGGCCTTTAAAACCGCATGATTAAAACAAGAACTGTGTAAATGGTAAATCTTTTCTTAAGAACTATGTGGAGGGCAGGTGGTTTGCTGAATTTTCTTTTCTGCCCTTTTCACTTCCAGCACACACTGTGAACTTGCTGCAAGCTGCTTGTTGAAGCTTTGGTAGTTTTTTATGTGACAATTATGTTCATAATCTAATCCTGTGGTCAAATAACGAGAGTCCAACTTATAAAAATACCTGAATATTTCACTTTTTGTCTGGATTAGGAAGAAGAGGAAAGGTTATGAAGATGATGATTACGTTTCAAAGAAATCTAAAATGGATGAGGTCAGTAAACCTATTGCACAGGTTCTCGTTTTTCCTCACCCAACTGCCAGGACAAAAGCGATACAGCTCCTGAGATAAACTTACGCATCTATAGTATTCTTTTACTTGTTGCTCAAACTGAATCTTTTTCAACTTTTTATTTTTCTTTTTTTTAGAAATGAGCCAGATCGCCTACTAGCATGTGCTTGGAAGTGTTCTTAAACACCTGTCTTTTGTGGGGAGGGGGAAGAACACACAAGCCACCCTTCCTGTTGTTTCTTGTTCTCTTTAAGTTTTTATTTACTTTGTTTGGCTTCTTGCTCAAAGCAGAAATCAGGTGCTGGACTAAATTTGTACATCAGCCAGTTTTCAGGCAAGACTGGTGTGAATTACAGATGGGTAGCTAGTACCTCGGGTTATAAGATCAAGTATAAATAACGTGGAGATAAACTGATGAGGGTGACTCAACAAATGAAAACAGAATTAAGGTAATCCTTCCAGAGCTGTTGTTTGTAACACAGACTGGAAGGTGTAGAGAGTCTGCTCTAGCAGTGGTGAAGAATCCTGTTTAAATGGACTCCTCTTGTTACTAAGGGCACTACATCCTGATAGTCAAAGACACTTTTAAGTATGGCATTTAGAAAAATGTGTCTTTCTGTCAAAATGTCAGGATAAAATGCAAGACTTGTGTCTTTCTACAATTCAGGGAGTCTTGCTATTATAGATTATCATAGATTATTATAGATTATCATTTGCTGTAATGTCAAACTGGAATCTAAAAAATTATTTAATCAAGATTATAATAAAACCAGCATCGAAAGTATGTTCTAACAAAATGTGAAACCTTGAATATATTTTATAACTAATGCTGTAAAAACTTTGACTAGTGTTTACTCCAAATGCCACTGTTAAAAGCATATTGAAACAGGCACCACGGTAAACAGGCACTTTGAAAACTTCACTTTCTGATCAAGTGACTTAGGGAACAGCTCCAAGTGAGCTGTGGCGATTTCACTTGTTCCCTGCCCCACTTTAATTGGAATTAGTTACACTGCTGTGGTTTGAGAGAGTTTTGATTTCTGGAGCTCCTTATTAATTCATAATTCTTTTTCCAAAGGAATAACCTAATTGACTGAATTCACATAGCCTACAGCATTTCCTGGTAGGCTCTTGCACAGTTCTAACAGGTCAAAACTCAGGACTTTTCATTACTGATGTATCTGAACTGCCAAAGTTTTCTACTTCTGTAGTTTCAGTTCTGAGTAACTATCACATGCAAGAGCAGATGTGAGCAGGCCAGGACATAACAGAGAAAGTTTGCTTAACACTTTGAAAGCATGTTGTGTGTGCAAACTGCTCAAACCTCAAGGCTTCATTAGTGCTGTAGGTTAGCTGATTAACTGGACTGCACATACAATGGACAGTCAGTTCTAAACTATTTCTAAGCTGTTTGAAATTACTGAATTGTTTGCAGTGGAAGGTTAGTATCAGTAGCAAGGCCAGAACTGGTATGGAGAACTCTTTAGTCTGACATGATAGAAGAAACATAGAAGGTAATGCTTGAGCACAGGTGACTCAGCTTCCAAGATGATGAAGCCATAAAAAGCACAAGATACTAGTGGAAGGTTGCAGTATGGGCTGTTGTGGAAATATTTACATAATTCTTTAGAATAAACCTCAGACTGGTGCTAAAAAGGGCTGTCTCCATGACTGTAAGAGTAGGTATAGATAACTGGCTTTAAGGATAAAGGGCTGATGGGTCACAAGGTAAAAGATGTTTTTAGTCTTTCCTCTCTTCATGGAATCCTTCTGTAAATTCTTAAAATCCTGACCATACAGAGCACAGCACGCTACATCTACACATTGCTCAAGATACTGTGCTTTTCCCATCCATTAGGAAGAGTGGACTGATGATGATCTTGTGGACTCGGCCTTGCCTTGAACGAAGATGGACTCCTACCACTCCAGGAATTAGTTTGGTGTCAGATGTGACTCTGCCTGCCACAGGATCCTTATTCTGTGTCACAGTGACTTTTACGTTGTTATTTTTTATCTTCTCAATAAACCCACTTATTTTACTAAAAGAATGAGTTATTCTATTAAACTCTCATCCATTAAAGGTCAAATATTAACATGAAATACTTGCTCTTAGAAATCTGCACTTGTTTCTGGTTTGGGAACAGTTTGCTGTAGGTGAAGTGTAAGGATAGAGCAGGGCAGCCACTAATTTCTTTTTCCTATTCAAACACAAATGGTGCCACAGTGCACACCCCTAAATGCAGCAGCATTGCGCAGTTCCATTCCCTTTGCTGCATTTTGTACGTAACAGGTAGATGAACCAGGCACTTCTGTTCTGCAGTTTGTATTCCTACCATGTTACTCTGCCTCCAGCCAGCCACCTCACTGCACAAAATAACCCATTTTGTACACTCTGGAGCTCTCAGCTGCAGCACGGGGCTCTCCCTCCAGGGAGCTGTTCCAGCTGCTGACCAGGGCAGCACAGCAAGAGCCACTATAACAACTACAGCAAAGACCTAAAAGTAAAGTCTGGTTGCATGTGACAGTTAATTGAAAAAGCAGTTCTGATGGACAGGAGAAGCAGTGTAGGTGTTCTAAGGGTGTAACAACAGTGTTCATATGATAAAATGAGTTAAGTGTTTATCTCATTAGTCTTGTTAGTAAATCTCAGCATCCTTTTATTCCCTATTACTAGATCACTGCCTGGAAAAGTAACACATGCTGGAAATAACCCTCTGACTCAACAGCACATTTTACTTTTCATTTTTTAAACAGTTTGTGGCAACACCAGGGGCAGGGACACTTGCCACTAGATCAGGTTGCTCCAAGCCCCATCCAACCTGACCTTGAAGGCTTCCATGAATAGGGGATCCCCAGATTCTGGCAGTGAAGGGAAGAATTTATTACATCTCAGCCTACCCAAGATGTTTCAAAATCTACTTTCTCACCTTGTGATGTACAAAGTAAGGCATATGGACAAGGTAATGCTGTTCGGAGGATTCATACTGAAAAAATTGCACCGTGAACATTTTAAAGGAAACCCCATGTGCAGACACTAAAGAATTTCCACAGCAGCCAAAGTTAGCAAGTTTTCATAGAGTTGATATGCAGCTTGATTTATTTTAAAAAACTTATTTTTTCACTTATAAAAATAATATTTATGCTAGACTTACAGTACACAAAAGACCAAACAATACCTATTTTATAAAATGGTTTAATGAATGCATGCATGTCTGATACAATGATCAATAAATTTACTGAATTCAAATTATTTACTGTTGTAAACATTTTACAAAAGCATTGTGATTTATCTGCATATACAGTTCTTGATGGAAAAACTATTCAGACTGAATCAGTGGCACATCAAAAAAATAAAGCTGACAAGACCCATTCTGCATATTCTCTTTCAATGTAATTCCAGCCAGAGAAACAGCATGGTATAAAAAGTGTTCAGTAAAGATTGTTGCTACCATAACATCAAATTCTGGAAACTGTAAATACAAGTTAAAAGTGGTTGAAACAGTCAAAAGTCATAATTATTGTAACCAGTCAGAAATTACAGTAAGAAATGTTATCCAGTTATAGGTGGTTGTCAGAACAACACATTTCTTCTCATGTCAGTTGATAATTGTTTTCCAACCAGACAGCAAAAACTTTGGCAATCAGAGGTGCTGAAAATAATTTTCAAAGTCCAAGACAGTCACAGCATTTTCACTGCAGAAGGTGAACTGTACACCAAGGCTCAGAGGTTGTGAAAACTGTTTCCAAGTGGAAAAAAAAGTGCAAATGTCCTGCACAGATAGCTTAAAAAAGCTGCTGGTACAATCATTCACCAACAGGATCTTTGTTTTCTTTTTGCATAGTTCACACATCACTGGGAACGTGACAAAGGTGTGCTGTTTTTGGCAAGAGCAAGAAGAAAGTGATACTGGTTTGAGTTGCCATGTTGGGCATGCAGGATCCATGCAGAGTTCAGGTAGAGGGCTGCTACCTGATGTTGTTAGACACTGAATACTGATTTTGTTTTTGTTGTAGCAGTTCAGTAATGGCCAAGAGCTTCTTAAGAACATGCTGTAGAGAGAAAGTCAGTAAAATCACACATTAGCTACTGGAAACAATAGTCCTCCCTGAGCAGCATTTTCAGCATCAGCCCATCACACCTGGGACTAAGTAGTTTAAATATATTAAAAAAAAACAAAAAACCCCAAAACAAAGCATCTGATTCTCTAGTCAGTTTGCCACTCCGCCCATAGATCTTGCTACTTCATGGTTTAACAGAGAAAGCACACAGCTAACACACTGCTGGGGCTTGCCAGCAGAGTTTGCCAAGTTTACAGGCAAACTAGCAATGATAGATGAGGTTAATAGAATGCTGAAGAAAGTGAATTTAGTTCTCAACTGAAAAAAACCCAAGATCTGAAAACTAATGACCCAGAAAGCCTCCAAGGAGAAAGTAATTTCATAGGTTTAAGGCTTCATCTAGAAGGTAAAACTTCCTCTGGAAACTCAAAAAAGCACCCCTATGTAGTTTTGTTGCATGAAGAAACGAAACTATGGACTAAGTATTTACCTTCACAGCTGACCACTTCCTGGTGAAATGCAAGTATTTGAAAATGTTTTACCAGTCACACTGCTACAGAAGAATCCCAGTATTGAGCAGTAACTGGGGACATGCCACCTGTACCTGTGCTGTGCTGGTTAACCCCTGTTACCTTACCTGCATCACACCTCGCTCGTTGCTGAGCGTCCGGAGCTCATCCGAGTGTGCCACGCAGATCTCGTGCAGGGCTGCCAGGTCACGGGAGAGGTCAGTCCGAGAGTGCTCTGTAGTGTCTGGGAGCTCAGGAACATTCTTCAACAAAACCAAAGACAGCAGATTTAGGATGCCAAGACCAATTTTGGTCTTTCCAGCTACATCTCCAGTCCATCTTTCTATTGTATGTTATCTATTTCCTCCACTCCTCAGGCATGTGTTTTTCGAGCATGCTCCAATTTCTACTGCAATTTCTACTGCTAGTGGGGTTCTGCTACAAGACCTGGTATTGCTGTACTAACACTGAGCTGACCAGAAAGCTACAGCAGATGGCGCTACTCAAACCCTTCCCCTAAATGAGGGGCCAACCCATCCATTAGGTTTTTTTTTAAATCCAAATGCAAGAACAGCAGCAACAAAATTCAGGAAAATCTGAATTTACGTAACTTATCTGAAAAATCTGAATCTATCACGTAACTTACTAAGCTGGTCACAAACCAATAATGCTGCAATTAGAACAGTAGATTAATCCAACAGCTATTTTCAAACCAACAGTGACCTTACGCAAAATCTGTCACTTAAGGAAAACTGATGTGTCATAATATGCAGAAGTTGCAATTTAACCAGAGAAAAGACAACATATGGAAAGTACCCAAATGCCACACTCATTTTTACATCTGATCAAAATATTCTGAAATGTTTTCTAAGTCCCTTTTAAGGGCACATTTTTTTCATCTTGGTTTTTAAAATTTATTGGCTTTAAAATACATATATGTAACATGAGGACCTAACTCCTGTTATATAAATATCACAAACTCAAAAGAGTCACAGTTAAAAGAATACACTGACTGCAGTTCACTTTCAAACTACAACATACAGAACACATGCAGTGACACTTTTGGCAATGCTTACCAAAATTCAACCTAGTATTTTTTAAACTGAAAATTAATTCAAAACCATGTGACAACTTACACAAAAATTTTTGGTTTAAAACATGTTTTTATAGGATTGTATTTTTGGCCAAAATTTCAAATCTCATCACTATAAAATCTATTTTGAGGTTCTTGCATTTACAGAGGTCTAAATTAATAAAGTCTAAGAAGATATTTGATGGTTTTAATTCGATATGACAGACCACCAATCTGTAGTTTCTAAACGTGTAAAAATGCATTCAAGCATTCAAAATTGTATGGGAGCTGATGCATTTTTGAGCTAATTAAAAAGAAGCGTAAAGAATTTTAATTTATAATGCTGCTATATAACTTCAGTAACTACTTTTTTAACCACTTACCCCAAGTTCATCCAAGAACATGATCATGCGATGTTTGTTGCTCTTGATGAATGGATTTACGCCTTCCATATACGGCTCCTGATAATTTTAAAGAGCATTCATTAACAAATCAATGCCAAGATAACTGTCACAACCTGAAGTGAACACAGCACAGTCGGGCAAATGACACTGCTGAGCAAATATGTAAACTGGAATAATGGGACCTTTTTTTCAAGTGAATTTCTAATGTCTGGTGAGCAGCTAGTCAAAAGACTACAGAATTTGGTTATTTTCTTTTATTCAGAAGATTGAAAATCTCTAATTCAGAATTTTTCTTACACATGCATACCAGTATGAATTTACATTGAGTGTCTCTCAATACCTGGCTGCAATGAACAGATGCTCTGCTTTCAGAGGTATAATCAGCAGTTAGTGCCCTCTTTCCTGTTTTTTTCATTAACTCTTACATTCCAAGTTCTGCGTGTCCGAGAAATAACTTAATAATGCCAGCCTGAAGTCATGTTCATTATGCTTACATTAGCAGATTTATTTTCAGCAATGTTTCAGCTTGAGAACTGAGACAGACCAGTTACTGCTGGCATTCTCTTAGCATTATAATAGAAACTTTATTGAAAGGTTGGGCTTTTTAGTGCAATATGTACACTTGACTTACACCTTTAGTTATGTCTAGCGGTATGATAGTGAGTACAAATAGTTTTGAAGTGCTTTCCACAGAAAACACGAGTCTGAGAAATGACAGAAGGGGTGGAAAAGAGTCAGAGGTTCTGCATGAGAAAAGAGATGAAGATTTTTGCCTGCATTACACAGGCACATGTGAAACTGTACTGGAAACATAGTTCTAAGTTGTCCTCTGTGTGTAAAATTATATTCACCTTAGCTCCAAATTCAACCAGATTAGCTAAATTCTGCACAGACTTGGCGACCAGCGTCAGCGTTCTTGCAGCAGTGGGGGAAGGAGAATCTGGCAGGAATGCAAAGTAGAGAGTTACTGGCCATTCAATTTGAAATAACAGCAGTCACATGAAAATAAACTTCTTCCATTTGTATTTTTAATGGAGTATTTCTAATATTATATAAAGTAATTTTAATATCATAACATCATATGAAAGATGATACTTGATGAAATAAAACATGTTGCTTTAGTAACATCAAAAAAACATGTTAACCTGAACTTTTTACAACTGCAGTCATAGTACAATCCAGATTAGGAGGTACCCAGCTTAAAAACTACCCAAAGATAATAAAATGCTGAAGAAAGGATCACTGGTTCCAGACCATGTTTCTCAAATGCTTTCTCTGAAATATGTACAGAAATGATTACTGTGTGAGAAAAAGGAACTTTCTATTCAACATAGTCCTTCTCATTTAGACCCTGAGATCAGCTCAGTTGGTTAAAACTTGGTTATAATAATGCCAAGGTCATGGGTTCAATCCCCTGTGTGGGCCATTGACTTAAGAGTTGGACTACATGATCCTTGTGGGTCCCTTCCAACCCAGAGTAGTCTGTGATTTAGTACAGCTTGAAGACTAATGATAGAAAGATGCTATATTGTCTTCAAAACTGTATATGTATAAAGTAAAAAAGCTTTTCTGAACCAGATTTTTTTATTTTCTTCTGTATTTTCTCCTGTTTTTCTCCCTTTCTGAATGCGTGTCTCTCTCTCATCATTAAGATTCTGTATTTGAGATTGACGGTATTTAACAATTCAAAAGACCTCTCCAGTGGCTGAAGCCATTCAAGCAGGACATTCAATTGAGTTGTTCAAGAAAAATTTTCTAGGTGCACAAATGTATTTCAGGCTCTGCAGGCACATATCAACTTTATAAATCTTGATCATTTCAGAGATACCATTGAATTCAGCCATTAACTCTGGCACTGCACTGCATTGAAAGTGACATCTGAACATTGCAAAACTACATTTATCCCAGTGCTCAAATACATTAAAAAATGCTAGACTTTAACTCAAAATTTCATTATTAAGTATCACAGTGCATGTTTTTCTGGACTTTAAAATTAGATTGGGGATAACCACAATCAAACCTTTAAGGGTGAAAAGCATGCGCTGGGCGCCTTAAGGAAAAGTTAAGTCAAGTGATGTGGATAACATGACTTTGAACACTGTATTCAAAAAACATCATATTTTGCTACATTAGACAACACAGTGATTTCATGCCTCCTGCTGTATAAAGTACAGATTCAGTCTGAAGCATATAGTCACCTGAGATGATATTAAACATCCGTGGGTTCAGGATAGCAGGACAAATCAGTCGAAGAAAAACAAAGCCACTGAAATGAAAAGAAAACTGTATTTTGTTTAATAGCATTTGAGAATTAATGTTATAATTGAGTAGCCTTCAAGGACTTAAGTTAGCATGGAATCTTGTTGAGACAAACACCAAGCAACCAGCCTGTGCTCTGTGAAAATATTAACAAATTAAGATCATCATGCTATGATTCTATGAACTACAATGAAAGCTGAAAAAACGGGCCCACTGATTTCCCAACAAAGGTGAACTGTTGAAATCACATGGGAAGAACTTAAATGCAAAGTGGTAATGAAGCCAATACCAGACCATGCTGGCTGGTCAAAAAGGAGCCCCCAGTCTCTGACCTCCCAAAAGCTCTCCACGGCCTGCTACTGCAAGTCATCCATCCGACAACCACTCACCCATCCAAGCCATCTTAAGGAGGAGTGCAGGAATGGGCAGCCAAAGGGAACCTCTCTTTTGGCTGAACACAGCCTTAAGTCAGCTTAAGCTGGTCCATATCCTGATGACAGTTTACTCCAGGAGAAAAATTAGGAGGGATTTGCTACTTTCCTATCTAGAAAGCTGTGAAAAAAGTGCTCTGTTTTAACTGCAGAACTAGGAGTTCATTCAACAGGAAACCAGAATCACCTTCAGCAGCACGAGCAAAATCCAACTTTCTGCTAATAGTAAAATAAAACCCATCCACTCAGGTTACAACTCCAGCTAACTGCTGTAAAATAAAGGGGCACAGAGACCAACTAAATCAATCTAAAACATTGGTAATTTTGTCCTTGGACCACCAGCAGGTTGGTTTTCTCTACAGCAATACTGTAAAACCTGACTGCTTACAAAAGGAGGAAGGAGACCTTACACTACTTTGCCTGTTCACATGTCAGTACATGGTCATGAAAATGTCCACATTACTTGAAAATGACAAACACAGTAGTGAGGTTAACACACCTTCTGTATGTTCAAGACACCTAATATATTCTGGTAAAGATGTTTCTTAATTCTCTAAGAAACACAACTTGTGGGCTGGTAAGAAAACAGTTCTTGGCCATAGGTTAAGCTAAAATATTTCCTATAGTGTGAATCTAAAGCTATGAGGAAGGAATTAATTTTGAAGTCACAGCATATACACCAATTCCTCTTTTAAACTGCCCAAAAGCTGAAGGCCAGCAAGGTACCAGTCTAGCAGGGACTCTGGTGACAAGAAACATCTGGTGATTATTACCTTGGTCAACCTGCTTAAGTTACGAATGAGCAAATATCTACATGGGAATTTTACAACCAGAAAGAAGTATCAGCACCTTTTGACTGATACAGTAGGGAATATACCCAGACATCAAAAAAACTGCCTCTGAATATTTTATCCTTCTTAACCCAAAAGTAGTGCAATAAAAGGTAACAAAATCACCAAAAGGCTCTGTACTCTAGAAAGAAATCCCTAGTATCCACCAAAAAAACCAGAGCAACACAGCAAGTGATCCAGTATTTTTAGCATCCAGTGGAGACCTCTGAGAATACCCTGAATGTGAGCTGTGTGTCCACTAAGGAAAGCCACATGATCCTCTTTGTTGCTGGGGAGGAACAAAAAGAGCTATTTAATTCACTGCTGAGCTTTACAGCCTTCCAGCAGGGTATCCCTTCAAATTACAATGGGATCTCACAGTAAGGGGGGGGGTTCTCCATTCAAAGACAATGCCACTTAGCACTAAGGAACACAGAAGGCTTCTGGTGACAAAACGATAAATACAAGCCAAAGACAAATCCTCTCAAAGATCTCTCCATGGGAGATTAACACCACAAAAAGGAAAGCTGTGGCCCTGATACCCCTAAAACCTCGACTACATTTAGAAAAACAGTGTCAAAAATAACACCTTTGTCAAAGATTTTTTTCTGACCTGCCCTGGCAATGAACAGAGAAGAATGTGTATTGCCCTGGTTTAATAATGTAGACAGGAGTTTCCATGCTAGTGTGAGTTCAGAAGAGCCATGTTCAGTCACCTCCTGCAACATTTTTAAGTGACCTCTGGAACATTTTAATATGATTGGACAGCAGCACAGTAAATTCAAAGTTAAAACCATTAAGTAAAGCTATGTATGTATGTATGGCCAGGCTTCACGAATGCAGATTTGGGCAGGGCTCTCCCCACGTGCCCTTCCAGCCTGCACTGTGGATGTTTTAGGTGAGGCACAGCATGCGCAGAACTGGCCCCACCGTTTAACTCCTAAGGTCCATCTGCCACGGCCGAGCGAGCTTGGACAGTGACAGGGAAGTCCTCGGGACTGTCACAGCACCCGGTACTAA
>JAOXXN010000485.1:213454-235932 GCA_026770055.1 Myrmophylax atrothorax
AAAGGCTTGCATATAGTAAACTCTAAAACAGGAAGCATATGCCAAAGCATAAGATTGTTAAGGGATTCGTATATGTCACCAGGGAACTGTTCTGGGTAAAGGCAGAGTGCTTAAAGGCAGGTAAGGAGACCTTGCTTGCAGAGATGAATTGGATTGTATATGCACAATAATCTGTGTTACGAGTGGGAATAGGTAGCTCACTTGAGATTGATAGACTGAACATTAGGGACAATATGTTTTCTTTTGATGTGGATGAAGCAGAAGAAATGAGATTTTTTTTCTGGGCTTGTTTACATGGAGGATATTCTGCACAGGCCAGGTGATGTAGATGTAAGGTTTTGCACACAAACCACTGGCCTCCAGCAGCTTCATCTTTATGGCAATACAACAGGGTTAATATCCCTATTATACTTTCTTTTTGTCTTCCATTCCCCTGTCTCTAGCAGGCATTTGCCATGTCTATTCTGTAAAGCTCCAGCTTTGTATGTCCTTCAGGTTTTTTCCAGCCTTTGCCTTGCATCTCTCAATGTATCCAGTAGGCACAACCAAAATATGGTGGGTTCCTCGATATACGAGTTGAAAATCTCACAAAAAGAACTTTTTGATCAGTCATAGCATTCTTGATTAAAGCAGAGCACAGCGTGTCAGCAGGAGGATAAATTTATTTAGATGCCAGCCTGGCAACACCTTATGCTTTCAAGTGATTTAACAGTCTACCTGTAAAGAGGATGCAACAAGGGAAATCAATTCAATTAAAGATTTATTTGACAAGCAAGGGAAATGTTTAGATTTTAAACAAGCAAAAAAATTTCTAAATACTTGCTATTATCAGTGAATTCATAGCTTTATAAGGTACTTTTCATTAAAGATACCTCAAGTGACAGATGAAAAAATGCTGATCAATCATTCAAGCAATTCTTCTTCCCAGCAGACCCTAAAAAATGTTGTCATGAATCAATCAATTCTTTTCCATCTTAGTGTTGAAGATGATATCTGAAATGTAAGAAAATTGGGTTATAGACCTAAGGTTAGATTAGAATGATACTAATTGGAGTTCATTATGGTCTAATATAAATGCTAATCTTATAAATATTAAAGAGTCAAATCTATCTTAATGTATTACACAGTACCTACATTACCTTCAAAAAAGTCAGCTTCATACCAACAGACTGGAAACTGCAGGTGACAAAGTTGCAGAGGAACTTCTAGAAGTGAGCTGTCAATGTCCATAATTAAAAACCTTTCACCAGGCAGAAGGAGAACCACTGACAGAAATGGTTTGGATTTAACTTTAATTCACATTTATTACCCTGTCTGCACTCAGCTCTTAGAAGATTTCTGGGGATCTATTTGCTTGATAGCAAAAGTTGCACTGTTTTTTACACAAATTGCCTTTTGAGAAGCTGACCATGTCACACTCATGCTATCATCTGATAAGAAACATTTTTGGCACATCTTGGGAATGCTTTATGACTTGTCATAAAATTTTGTTATATGTAGATGAATACAGACCTATATTTTAATCTATTTCTTATCTATTTCTGTACAGTGTTGTTAGGTGACTAGATAGTCTGGTCAGACTGCTATGTTGTGTGCTACATAAAGGTAAAAAGCCCTATCTTTTTCCTTCCCATCTCTTAAAATCTTCCTGTTCTTCCCCTCAAAATGCAGAAATATGTGCATTGGTAAGAACAATTCACTGTCATCAGAACTCTGCTGGAAAAAAAAAAAAAAGAAAAAATAGATTATGTGTCACTTTCCATCAAGCATGTTCTTTCTGTTAAACAAAAAACTATTTTTATGATAGAAGGAAAGGAAGCATGTGAGTGAGTTAGGGGATAAGAAGCTGATGAAGCTGAGCATGTAGGATTTGCTTATGGGAACAGTTAGGGGGGTAGATGGAGTATTTGGAGGAGGGAGAAGAGAGCATTGTGCTCTAATTGTAAAATTAAAGTAATTAGTTGGAAGAACAGAGTCTTGGGCTCTCAGCCCCAAACCAGAATATCTATTTAACATCTGTGCACCAGTATTCTGCTAAACAAAGCACGGAATCTTTGTTGAAATACATATGTAACCCCAAACATGCTGGTTTTTTTCAGTACTTCTCAAAATTGTGATATCTCCACTTAATTTCCTTTTTCATCAAGTGACAGAGTAGCCCATAAATACCTTTCCCAGAAGACCTAAATTAATGTTTCATACTGAATTATATATGCAGGATTTTTAACCTGATCACAGGTTTTCTAATTTGTTATTCAAATTTGGCTGGAAACTTCTTTCTCTCTGTGCACAGTGAGTGAACAGTTTGAGTATATTCAATATTGACTTGCTTTTCAAATTGATTAAGTTAAAAAGAGAGGAAAAAAAAGCTAACAGAAATAGCAAACATCTCTGCCCAGAGGAAGAATAAAGGGGTTAGTTTACTCCTCACTGTAACACTGGTTGCAACAATTAACTCAAAGGATGATAACAGAAATGCTACTGAAGAGAGTTGAAAATATTTTTTTTCTTTGTATTTTTTGTCTTTCCTTGTCAAAAACCTTTGTAATTTTTTTCTGTCTTCTAGTTGGGTATAAGCTTTTAGCTCAATGTTTAGAACAAAAAAGATAGAAGTTAAGATCATAAATTCAAGCATTTGGAAGACTTGCCAGATTGTTCAGATTCCTTATACCCATGTTATTCATAATGCTTATTCTCAGTGATATAGTAGTAATATTTGGCTTGACTAGCATATATAAAGGGTTTTCTTGTTTGGTTGCGTGTTTTTTTTTTGTTTTTTTTTTTTAATATTAATTGCATTAGAGTTAAGACATACATGAAAATATATCTCTGTTCATACCCTACCCTGTTGTTTATAGAGAACTTTTTCCCACAGTAGGTGGGGAGTTGAGAGAGACAGAACTGAAAGCATTTATCTAGGGGTAAAAATTGTCTTGTCAAAGCTTTTAGAAAAATGGAGAAAATGGAGGGAAAAGAGCTGGAGAGATAGCTGTTTAACTTTTACAAAAATGTGAAAAAATGGCTCTAAGGCTGTATTTTCCCTTCTTTTATTTCTTTATTTTTTGTAAAATAAACCCTGAATGCATCAGATCCTACTTCAGCTATATTCATTACATATATTAATATGTAGTTTACGAAAACTGAGCCCTCCATGAGTTTAACTAGTAGTGTGTTCTGTTGCTTTGTTGCTGTTGTTTTTTTGGTTTTTTTCCCCCCAGAGTGCCCAATAGATTAGAGGATGTGCACACAGCTTCATTTATGAAATATAGGTATTTCAACAACCAAAAAATTTGTTATTAATTTCAATATTTATATATACAGATATATTGTTTCCTGATGATTGTACAAAGCAAAGGAACTTCTAGGGAACCCTAAAGCAATTTATATTTTAGATATTAACTAAATTAATATCATAAGCAATTAGAAATTTATTTGGCTAGTATTTTCCCTTTTAGAATAAGAAGCCATAAGAGAAGATAACACTTGATATATTATTATTTGTTGTGCAGTGATTTAATAATTTTTTAAGTAAGTCACTGCTACCGTCACTACTACATTTTCGTAAGAAGCAGCATCCTGGAAGACTTTCATGTGTGTGGTCCTGGACCTTAAAAAGAAGAGTTCCAGACACAATCCACTTTTCTGCTTCATTGTGTGTGATCTCTTTTCCTCTCCCTAGAATTTTCATTTGGATTTGGCAGTGGCCAAAAATTGCAGAAAAGATCAAAGTCACTTACCATGAAACTCAGAAGGTGCAGGCATCAGATCCTCAAAGTGAGTGATTGTGCTATAGGCCTGCTACCACTTTGCAGTATTTGCTTGACGTAGCCTTGGACAGTAAAACTTTATTTGGGTAAATCCACAGTAACCTTAATTCTGAAGTAGGATGTCTTTTTATGTTTGAGATTTAAATGCCACAAAACTTGTTGATAGTATTACCAGGAAGAAAATTTCTTCCTTGTAGGTTTGCCATTATGCTGTACCTTGCAGTAGGTCTAGGAGTCTAGATATGTAGTTATTTCTACTTTGAACATCCGTTCAGTTACTTTTTAACATAAAGAGTCTTTCAACACAGGACAAGAGCTTAAATTACTCCCTAAAATGAGAGATACAGCAGTTAATTTTTAACATATTTAAGTTAACATGTTTAAACTTTGTACCATGGCCATTATGGAATACAATTAAGGCTGAGAAACACTAAAAGAATATCCTAATTAACTTTTAAAGGAACTGAAGGAGATCAAATCCAGAAATGCACATTGGTTTTTGGGGTCACCCAGACTGAGAGGCTAATAATCTGTTTTTCTATGATGTTTAACTACATTCTGAGCACAGCTCCTCTCCACCCCAACAGCAGCTCCTACCAAAACACTGTCTTCTGCCTCAAAATCATTTTTTGTCTGATGACAGATCTTAGCTGAGCTAACTTTTCTGGCATGGCCCTACTTAACTTCTCTTCCTCCGCATTTTTACTCTTCAAGCAGTCATGGCCACATGTCGGGACTGATGGTGCAGAGTATGCCTGGCTGGCCTCCCTCCCAGTTTCCCACTGCTCCAAATCTCTTGTTTGTTCCCTCACCACCCCCCTCTCCACCACAAGCTGGCCTGTTTGCAGCCCATGAACACGCTGATCAATCCCTTGTTTGAACAACATGATCTTCTCAGAATTGCCCCCCACTCCGGGTTGCAAACACAGAAATAGGAGTAGGTGGCTTTGCTGTTATCCAAATTAGTCTGAATCTCTGCTTGCTGTTAGACCTCATCTTCTTCCCTCCCACTCTCTCTCCCTTCCTCCCTGCCTATCTCTGTCTCTTCATCTGTTATATACACCTCTTTCCTCAAGTGGGAGACAGATCATGACTCTTGTTTCCAGTTGGTCAGGCTGCTGTGATGGGAAGAGAGATTGCCATTGGTCTGAGAACTTGAAACACAGGGTTTGGGCACTAGTGGTCTTGAGGGTCTTTACCCTGCTGTGAACCAGAGAGTTAGAACTGTCTGCTTGGAAGTGGAATTTTAAATGATTTAGGGGCTTCTTATTTTATGTTCATAGGCATAGATTTAAGAATATTTACAAAGTTGCAGGCTGTGCCTAGAGCCAGCTTATACCCAAACCTAGGCTTTAGGTGCTCAAAAATGTGCACTTTAAAACATTATTTTGACAGACAATTTAATAGCTGATACTCTCATGTTTTACTGCATTGTGTTGGAAACAACAGAGTGTGAAGTAGTAAATTTTAAGAGGCAATGGTATCCACATTAAATTTTAACACACCCTGTGGTAGGTTTATTTGTAAATGGGGCAAACTGAATCATCCTCACCCTCTCTAAATCTTGTTCTACTTTTCTCTATCTCTTCTCTATATTTTATTGTGAAGAATGAGTGGCTTCATTTGAGGTACTAAAACTTGTATTGAATCATGAAAAGAAAAGAATTCAATATTTCTTGCCAGGGTATATTGTTGCTGGGAAACGAGTCACAAGCAAATATTTTATAGTCAGCACATATGACACAGATGTTGATTTTTTTGAGACCATTTCAGGATTCTCTTTCTACTGGTAGAGAACATGTATCTGTTCACTCCTTTCCTCTCTTGTGTTGTGGATGAGATTGAAATTTCCTACTTCCCCTCAGAGGAAATAACCGCATGGGATGCAGGGAGCAGTATAAGGTTAGAGCTGCAAGCTGAAGCAAGCTGGGGCAGACCATGATGGTTTAAAACCAAGTAAGAATGAGTGAAAAACAGAAAAGCACCAGAATGGGAGCAGAAGGAAAAACAGAGAAATATCCTCAGCAATCTGAGGACAGCTAGAGCTAGAAAAAAAGTAGATCCAGCAACTTCCAGACAGCAAGTAGTTTTTTTATTTTTAAGTTTCAAATCAGATGTTAGGGTAATCAGCCACTTTAGGTGGTGATAAGTTTTGTTTCACTCAAAGGCCCTGTGCCTGAAAGCATTACAGCTGAGTAACAACTATAGTTTTCTTAATGTTGCCCTGAACTTAATACCTATGAAATTATCAAATCACTAGTGGGTTGCCATGTTCTTTTTTGTAAACCTCAATGTGTGCTTGCATTTCTCAGCTGTGCAATACCTGTTCTATTAACACTTTCGTATATAACATTGCTCTAAATACTTTACATATAGTTTCCTTTGAGTTCAAACACATACAAAAAACCTCGTTTTCTCAGTATTCCATCGAGCTTATGCACACACAAGAAAAAAGCTGTTCTTGACAGTAAGATGTCCAAGTTTTTGTAATATACATCCAAAAAAAGCTAAGAAAGAAACCATTTGGATAGAACGATGATGGAATCAATATCAGACAGGTGGCTTTTATGGTATTATTTTCTTTTTTCCTCATGATTTCTGAAGATTCATTCATGTCATTTGCCCATGTGTCCTTAGTTATAAATAGCTCTAACAGGAAAACTTGATTTTGATTGCATATTGATGGAGAGTTTGAATCTCATTTAATTTGGGGACCAAGCAAAATGGTTAAGAGAGGAAAAGAACATTATTGATCTAGGAGATTTTTCAGATGAAATAAACCAGATTTTCAGATCATATGATCCTTGGTAAAGTGTTTATTCAAGAAAAATACAGCACTAAAAATGCTCTTTGTTCTAAGGATTAAAAAATGTATTCTGCTTTTCATAGGTCATGACTGTCATTCTCCATTTCCTGATGTAAACACCGTTCCCCCCTCCCCTCCTTCATTAATAGTAAGATAAGCCAACATGCTAAGTTGGCAATTAAAACCTGAAAATACAGTACCACTCATTCTCAATGGTATATGAATGTTTGTTTTATCTCTTGACACTTCTAGTTTGATTATTTTCACAAATTTTGAAATTGAAATTCAAAGCAAAAAAATATAAAGAGTACACAATTCACTGAGAAGCACAAGGATCTGAAAAATTTTGGCCAGTTCTTATAACATTCACTACTGAGATGACACGTCAATGTCAGAGATCAGATATATCTTTTGCTTGAATCCATTGAAATTCTGCTGTCGTCGTTTGTCATGTATACCAGCTACCTTCAAAGTACAGAAAATTGAAAGTGATTTCTTCAATAATAGCAGGAATATTTTTCAGTTTTTTCACTTTTGAAACTTGTTCTCATTTTTGAAGTCCCTGGATAATCAAGAGAGGTCAGAGAATTATTTAAGAAAAGAAGCAGAGATGAGTGTATTTTTGGTTTGTATAACATTAGATAGCTCATAAGTCTCATAATAACAAAAGGATTTTTATCATCTCAAATCTTCTATGTGACAGTTGTATTGGAATTAGTTCAGGAACAAAAAATGAAAAAAATAGTCATCAACAATAACAGTGAAATTGCTGACCTACGCGTGGCAGAGGAAAGACTTCAGCGTAAAACTTGGTTTTTGTATTATTTTGAAAACTTTATGTACACTATCCAATAAATTAAAAATGTTTGCTTAAACAAGAGTTTTGGTAATATACCCAATGTTATATAATCTTAGGAAACTGCAATATATTGTTTATTTATGGTTTATAATGAAATCTTCATATAAGAAGTAGAATTAATTTCTATAAAAATACTTCTTTGAAAATATAAATACACAAAAAGAGCATTTAGGCAGTGGAAAGTACTAAGGAATAGGACCAAAGTTTTTCTCTAGCTTTTATGAGATGATATCCTTTTATGTATTGAAAAGGAGAATATAAACTTGAAATGGATTATAAAATGCTAGATTAATTTTAACTTTTGTTACAATGTTGATAAAGCATGATATTATTCTGGATTTATCTACAAATGTCACTAAAGCCTATAGGAAAGATGGAGACAAGTTTTCAGCAGGGCATGTTGTGATAGGATGAGATGTAATGGTTTTAAACTGAAGAAGGGTCAATTTGGACTAGATATAAGGAAGAAGTATTTTAGAATAAGGATGGTAAAACACTGGCACAGGGTGTAGTTAGTGATGGCAGATGCTCCATCCCTGCAAATAGTCAGCTTGATCTGGTGGAACATATCCTTGCTCATTGTAGGGTGTTTAGACTATATGAGCTTGAAAAGGTCCCTTTCAATTCAAATTTTCTATGATTCTATAAATCAAATGTTACTGAGACTTCCCTCTGCAGGACCAGCACCTTTCCTGGCTCCTGTTACATCTGAAGATACTGGGGAGATGCAGAGTTCCACACCCAGAACCTGCTATCTATAAACTGCTGCATACCTGGAAGCTCATGCAATGGTGTGGAGTTCCAAGGCCATTGTCTCTTCCCCCTCCACATAGATTGGGAGCCCATAGTATGGCATAAACAACTTCTGATCATGAGCTGTGTAATTTGTACTTCACACTACTGATCCTGTGGGGACAGGGAAAAAAGAAAAAGCAGCAATTATCTCTTTGTTTTAGTGTTACCATCCCCTACTCTATTCAACTGGTGAATCCTTTTCTCTTGACTTGTACACCTTTGCTCTCCACTGCTTGGCTTGCATGGCAAAAACCTCCAGGTAGAGTAAAGGTTGCCTTTTTTCTGCTGAGACCTTCCTCTCATCAAGTTCAGCTTTCTGTTTCAGCATTTGACTTGGTGTCCCTACAGGGAATGCTAACACATGTAGGGAGAATGAATTAATAACGTTTCAAGTCTGGCTCATACAAACCATGTAAAACCCCCCAATTTATGTTGAACAAGCCCAGGGAGTGCTGAGCTCTCCTATTTCTCATATGTCTATTGCCATTGTTAGCTAAACTATTTAATGCACTATATGACAATATGTGATGGTACAAATTTATTGTGGTGATAGAAAAGGCATTGCTAGAGGAAGCTAGCAATAACAGAAAAAATTTCTCTGAGTTTTTTCCAAGTGAAGCTTTTCCATGCAATTTTAAACTTCAGATGTTAGTATTTTACACTTCTTCAAAACAAAGACCCTTATCCTCACTTTTCATTGACTTTCCTTTAGAGGTTCTTTAGAATTACCCCTCTGCTTCAATAAAGAAACTATGCTTAGAGGGCAACACCCAAGAAGACAACTTGTGCATTCAACAATTTCTTTTTGTTCTTTAGTTTTATTATGTATATTTTGTTTTGTTTTATTTAAAATTATATTTCAAGCAAAGTCAAAATGGATTATTTTAGTCTTTCCTTAGCATTAGTCTTGTTCAGGAAGTCATTAGTTCATTCAAAAATGTTTTGTTCTTTCTACTGTCCTATGACTTATCACATTAAATCCAAGACACTTATAATCATCCTAGGGAAAAAAAGGAGTCAAAGGGGCTGCCAAAGACACTTCCAACAATTCTACCAGGGATATAATTGTATCCTAACTGGGGAATGGAGGTTTGCAAAGGTGTTAGGACTCCCATAAGTGAGGTCAGCAATGATGAAGTGTGGAGCTCAGAAGAAGAAGTTTATAAAAGCCATTGAGTCTTATTATATGATTCCTGCCGTATTCTGACCTGCCTCATGTCTTCCTAGAATAGCCGGGTGATTAGGGCAGTAACCCCTGGTGTTGAAACCCAAAATTCAATGAATACTTAATACAATTTATACAAAATAGAGCTGCTCTAATAGTTGAGATTGAAAATGTTCCATCAAGAGTAATGGATAGCCTTGAGGGCTTACTGGGGAAAGGCTGAAGCTGAAATCTTAGTTCTAACTCCAGGGAAACAGAGCCTGAAAATAGGTCCCCTCCCTGTAGGAAGATGCTCTCATCCCCATGTCTCTGGTTCTTCTAATATATATAGTATAGTCTTCCCAAACATGTTCTCTTCTACATGTTTTAGTGTTAATGAACTGACATTTTTCCAATGAAATCTTATAGACTGAAAACTTGGACACATTAAACTGGAAGACAACTCAGGATGAGAAAAATGTCATCACATGGAAGCTGTATCATATTCTTCTATTGCCTGTGTTTTATACTTCTACATTTGTATGATGCTGCTATCTGCTAACGGGAAGGTACATTGGTATTACCTGTCTCAAGACATCTTTCTGCTAAGCTGTGCTCCTTTTTTAAGTAACCTTGTACATTCTCTAGTTTTTTTTTCTTTGACTTTGGTAGTTTTCTTTTACCTCTCTGAATGATCCATTTTTACTTGTTTCATTTCCTCCATTGCCTCTGATATTATGCTCCTCATTAGTTGAATGTCTTCTAGCTTTTTTCTGCATCAGGAACATTCCTGCCTTCAAAACACAAGTCCTTTCTGTTTTTTATGAGGTATCTCACTTTTTTATGTAGTTAGTAAGACTTCTGAAGTTTGTCTTTGTATGACTTATAAAAGAGTCCAGAAAGGGGGAAAAATGTACGGGCAAAGTCTGGGACAATCAAAACATTGTTCAACACACTTCTAGCAGATAGGGAACATTTTCTCTGATTTCATGACAAGAAATTCCTACCATCTTGAAATCTGCATGCTTGTTTTATGAAGTTCTTTTCAGAAAGATTTAAAAGCATACTGATAGCCTGAAAGTAATTATTTTTTTGGGAGCATCAGTTCTGTTTAACTCATGTACTTTTGATACTTCCCACTTGTTACTGGTGAAGAGCAGAAATAGATAATAGTTTTCACAGACATACTAGAAAACACTGTGGGAGCATCTTTGTATATTTTAACAGCCCAAATTTTGTTATTAATGTTGAGAATTCTATCACTTTTGCCATGAAATTTCATGTGGTTCATGTTTTTGCTGCAATTGGCAGAGGATTCTTGCCTAAAGCCAGCTGTTTGCTTACTGTGTACCACAGAAAAATCATTTGAGATGGGCCTTGGCTATCACATTTTCATGTGATGTCACTCACGTATACATGTGCACATTACACCAAGAACAGAAGAGCACACAGCAGCCCCAAAACGGCATCTGTTCTTTATAATGAGATAAAGAAGCTGCAGAAGGTTTGTTGAAACTTGCTGATGCTTGTTGTCACTTAGCAGGAAGTGTTCAGGAGTTTGTGAAGAACAAAATTACAATTTGACAAATGTTGCAAACCTCAGAGTGATTGCATATTATTTGATTACATTGCTGCTATAAATAGGATTTCACTTTGAAGGATTACAAAATTACCAACTTTCTGTTCAGTAAAATATTAAAATTTTAATATTTTATCTCCTTCATATTTTTCCATAATCTAAAGGGTAAAGTTACCATTGCATAGTAGCCTATAGTATACTTCTGGAAGCACACATTAACATGTGAAATCCAGACATTATTTAGCCTTCTGCAGAATGACATGACAGGCCCTGAGCTATGATGAGATGATTTTCACATATGGTGGTAGTGTCTCCTATCACTACTAGTAGTGCCTCACCTAGCCCTCCTTTAAGTGCTGTAAAGGAAAAATATCAAAATATGAACCTTGTATCTAAGGACATTTTGTCTGATAAACATAATTTAATTTTTTTAATCTTTTTCCACTTGACCCTAAAATAATCATCCATGAAGACTGAAGGGTGTCATCTTCACCCATGGCTCTGTGGAATAAGACAAATGTTTCTGTTATGGTTACAGATGCCAATGAAGAATGCCAAGTAAATACACTGTGAAAGCTGGCAGGTCTTTTGACTTTGGGGAAAACATCATGTGTCATTAAATACGTTTAGCAAGGAAGCTCTGCAAATAAAGAGTGAATGGGTCACTACGTAGCTTTGGTAAAGATGTTTTCAATATAAATGTAAGCTAAATTATACAGCTCTAAGGACTAAGAAGGAAACAAAGTTCTTTACAAGTAGGATATAAACATAACACAGTTTTCCAGGACTAAGTGCTTTGGTACAGGCGACAGACATAATAATCAAGTGGTTTGAGCTAGGTTTATAAGCATGATGGAAAAGCAATGCTCTACTGGACACCTGAACAAGAGGTTGTGTGTCAGATACCCTCATCCAATCCTCTGCATTACTGGAGCTGTCAGAAAGGTCAAAATACAGCAATAGTTAGAGGTGGAAGCACAAGGCACTGCTTATACATGATCGTAGAGATCTGCCAAGGAGTGCTCTCTTTTATTGCACGTCACTGAATAATGGATGATCACAGCTGAATTTTCAAGTGCTGGCAATCAAGTTAGACCTCTTCGGGGGCAGATCAGATGCAGGTGATTCTTTTCCTAATTGTTACCTCTGGTTTACAAATGGGAACAGACAAGTGTGAGGTGTTTACCTCCAGGGCTGTGTGATAAGACTGCTCATGCATGTGACCTGAAGCATGTCTTTTCCCAGGCAGTGTGAATGGGGGGCCCTGCAATGTTCTCAGTGCTTCTTCTAAAGCCTCCTCGGTTTCTCTGAGTCATTCACCATTGTCCATAACAGCCAGCTGCACATTTCTCTTTTCTACTGAAATTAACATGTTAGATGGAGCCAAAGCTGTCACTGCTGTCTAGCTGAATCTGCCTTCAATTGAACTTCCATCAGAAATGGAATAAAGGTAATCAAAGTTTTTCTTTCCTGGAGAATGGAAAACAGGCTGTCAGGACAAGATAAATTATTAGAAACCCTTCTTTTACCTTTTTGACTTGGAGTTTTCAGATGATTCTGCATTGCAAAGTCACTTCAGCTCAAACATGTAAATTAAGTCTATCAGCATCTCTTACTGCATTTTAAAAGTGGAAAGTGTGTAAAAATGACTCAATGTCACTTTTGTTTCAAACTGATTCTAGAACTGGCTGAAATAACTTTCCAGAGTAAATTGAATAGAGTTGGGTAGAGCACTTTGTAAAGAAGTATTTTCTTTCTATGGAAAAGTGAGCAGAGACCAGAGAACTGAAGGGATAACTCAAATGTGTTCTAGCCTTTCCCTTCTCTTTTCCTCTACAACCTAGACAACTCAGGGAAGGACCAATAGAAACCATGGGAAGTAAGGGAGATGTGGCGTAGCAAGACATACATGAAGTAAAAGACAAAAAAAAGAACTGTCAAAAGAGTATTTAAGTTCTACAATTTTTATTTAGACTTGTTCAAAATATAAAAATTTTAATTTTGTCTTAATGTCAGACAATTTAAAAAAAATACATTGAGAACTCTAAGTAATGGGAACAAGAACTACACATCTGTCATGCACAGACAAATAGGTGTAGGGGCATTTGGGCTTTAGTACTCCACTGGTGTCAACACTGGCTGTCATACAGCAGTATTTCTGTGCTGTAAAAAAGAGACTTCCCTGTCACTTTAAAAAGAACATTTTATTTGAGCTGCTATTTCAAACTTGTTGATTGCACTTAAATTCTGGAACATTCTTTCCAAATACCAAAGTTTATTCCTTAAAATACACATTTTACTTACATGGCACTAGACTGTATGTTTGTACAGGGTATCTGTAAGGCATTAAATTTTAAGCTCATTGAGTAACATACTTTTTGTTATCAGCACCTACCTTCTGCTGACAAGCTGTTGAAGTTCATAACCAAAGTAAAAGCAGAAGAATGGTTGAATGTTTCAAGTATCTATGGAAAAAAAAACCCCAAACCCCCTTTAACTCCAGGCAAGGATATATATCAGTGAGTTTGAAAATGTGGCAAACTGAAAAGAAAATGAAGGCAATTGAGTGCCTAGATCTGAGTTATGTCAATGTAAACCATTTCTGACTAAATTCTAACTGGGCTACTCTCCCTCAAACTAATATAAACCAGTTTAAAGTTAGTGTGAACTTGTTCCTTTGTCAATGAACTAAACCAAGATGATACATATCATGAAAGTAAAGGAATTAAAGCAAAAACTGAGTTAAATCTGTATGATAGCAGTGATCCTTGCAGTTTAGAATTAATTTTATTTTGAGTGTTTAGTGCTTGAACTGTTCCTGAATTTAAGGCTACCAAACTTTGCTTTACAGTTGAGACTGTGCCATGAGAGCTAGACCAATACTTAAATGTAACTCCAGGAAATTCAGAACTCATAGTTGTGTATTTGTTTTTTTCTTCATAGCACTAGAAATTGACTTATAGCAAGAGAAGTAAGGTAATGAAATTGCAACAATATTATAAAGGATGTATGGCCAGACTTCGCGAACGAAGATCTGGGAAGGGCTTTCCTCATGTGGCTGAGCACTTCCAGGCTGCGCAGTGAATTTTTTTTTAGGTGAGGCACAGTGTGTGCAGAACTGGCCTCACCGTTTAAGTCCTAAGGTCCATCTGCCACGGCCGAGCAAGTTTGGACAGTGACAGTGAAGTCCTCGTAACTGTCACAGCACCCGGTACTAACCGGGGCTGACCCTGCTGAACGTCCGAGATCTGACGGGATGGGATGGCAGGGAGGCATTGAACTGCCAGGGGACGGTCCCACTGAGACTTGAACTCAGGACCTTAGGATTTTGAATCCAGAGTGCTCTCCTTTACACCACGGGACCGCCTCTAAGCAAAGCTATACTGACCTCTAAACTACATCATTTTATTCTGGCAAGGCTCTAAGGACATGATCAAGAATCTGGCAAGCTCATAATCCTTAACTGCAATATTGTGCCTCAGTATCATGATTATCTTAAATACTGCTGCAACCTGTGCCAGTGCACACAGTTCTGTCACTGAAAGAAACAGATAAGCACATTGCAGCATGTCTTTAACAGGGCTTGAAAGGATTATGTTCAGAATAAAGCTGACAAGTAACTTACCTAACAACTCTGGTTCTCATGGTGGTATTAGCTGGCCACTTGTTTTGAACAGACTTTTGCAAGCACCCATAAATATACCTCAATGTCCTGAAATAGTAGACAATTAGTCCTTCCATTAAACTTACAGAATCAAAAAAGCTGGTCAGAAAGGACCTAGATCAACCTCCTGCTTGATGCAGAACTTTACATTAATAATTTAGACATATGCCTTAAATTAACTTTAACTGAGAATTATTTTATAAGTTAACAAATTTATAAGATTTCTATTTCTAAAGTGAATTTATAAATGACAAAGAAAACTCATTCTACATGCAATTCAGTAATCATTCAGACATGCATCAAAGTTCTATAATCATCTGTTTCCTGTTTCTTAGGTAGTACTTTGTTTTTAAAAAAAGACAATTACGATGGTTTAATTTTTTTCCTGAACTAAATAACCATAATTTCCATAAATGAAGGATAATGTTCAGAAGTTAAGCAGCCACAGCAACAGTTCTCTCCCATTAAAAAAAAATGGAATTTGTGGTGTATTTCAGAAAATGTTGAGTGCTGCATCATATACTTAAAAGCACTGCACCTTTCAATGTTAAACTTGCCTGCAGTAACTGTGCTTCTCTGATGTCTTTATATTTTTTTATACTTTAAAAAATTTTATACTTTAAAAGCTAATAACACACTGAAAGAAAATCCTGTATACTACCCATTTTTAACAGCTAATTCAACTCTGAGCTATGAAAACAAGTTACTTTAGCAATTAAAAAAGTGGGGAGAAAAAAAATCATCTCTGCAACAAAAGCAAACATTGTATATTATCACTCTATTACTATCTAACTGTATTTTTAATGTGCACTTAACAATTCCATCTCTTTCTCAGAGGAGGAGTACTGGGAAGAATTTGTGATCAACTTACAGATATGTAATTGTCTGCTAGCTGCTACAGTTCTTCTACCTTTTTATGAAAATATGAGACTGATTATCATTCTTTTTTTTCCCTGGCCTCTTGGATCTAGTAGCTTTTTCTTAAAATAATATGAGAAAAAGAAAAGCCAGAGGCTTTTGTAAAAACACTATTAATTCTTGAAAGTGTTATTTTTTTAATTTCCATTTATATTCCTCTGTATCCATACAGCAATCCTAAGAAAAATCAGTAAGAACACCATTTTAGGTCCAAAGTAATTCACAGAAACAGGAATTTTCAAATATAAATATGAAAAGTCCAAACTTACGGGGGCAGTATCTCTGCAGCCATGAATATTTTCTCCACCAATTCTGAAAGTATACTGAGTAGATGTGCCAGATTAGTGTTTACATCTTCATTTTTTTCTAACTTTGAAGGATTTAACTAAAACAGAAAGAGAAGATTAGGTTTCTTCTCCTAACTAGAACATTGTTAGTTTCATAGTATTATGCAGTGAATGTTACTTCAAAGTAAATTAAGTATTTGCTGCCAAACACGTCTCTTACAGACCTCACAAGCCTGTTTCAATGCCTGGTCAGGAAACATGAAGAAACAAGAGTTTTAAGTTCTAATACACATATCTGGTTTTTACCAGCTTGAATATTCACCACTATCCATCTGTGTGCCTTTTTTGTCTCCCTCAATCCAAATTTCTGCAATTCCTATCCTTTTCACAATGAAGCTAAAGTGAAACACAGAAGTTTTGAGGGCCATTTTAAAAAGAGTTTCAGGATAACTAACAATTATTTAATACGAAGAATTTTTAAATTAGAATAAAAGCTCAGACCTTGACTTCTGCAGTATCTTGAGTATAATAAAAGTTCCTTAGATTAGCACATTCAGTAACAGCTGTAGAACAGCCTGCAACTCTTAAATAATTGAAGGAAATTTTAATAAAAAACACTTAAAAAGTTCTACTTATAAATGTTGCTTGAAGTGAAAATCCAGGGGGGTGGGGAAATATCAAAAATTTCTTAATGAATTCAGTTCCTGTATTCTGATGTAAACGAACTTTAGTTCTGAGAGATTAATAATTGTCTCTAAAACTAGTATTTCATGTAAATTTAACACTTAATAACCAGTAGATAATTGTGTCAACAAACTAAACCGTTTAAAAACACTGTTCAAGGTATCACCTCACAGGACTGCTTGCTTTCCATTATCTTTAATATGGAGTCTTTCAGTGCATGATGAACAAAACTCGTTGCTGTGGCTTTCATGTACTGTTCCATAAGTGTGCTTGCTAACGTGGTGGCACGGAACAAGGTAGTAGCTTCATCTGAAAAAAAGAGACAGGAAAGAAAAAAATTGAGAAAGGAGATAAGAGAAAGAGGGAAAAAGTGTGTTAACTCTTCAATTCAACTTGTGATTAAAGGAGGAGAAAAAAAGAAGACACTAGAGCTCTTCCCTCCCCACATGCCCAGAATTCCAGTAGACTTTAGTGTGATTTAGTGCAGTACCTTCCATGCTTATCTCCCTGTCATTTAGTGTTCGTAGCAACAAGGATTCAAGCTTTTCATGAAGAAAAATCTTCAGTAAAATGCCAGCCAACAGTGTTCTATCCTGTCCACAAACATGTGATAAGGCATAGACTACATGAAGTTCTTTCTGGAGTATAAGCTGAAAGAAAAACAATTTTAAAATATTCAGATGCTTCTCCTAACATTGGAAAAAATGGTAACAACATACATGTATAGATGTCACTGTAAATACTACTTAATTATGTCAACCAGTGTTCCTGAGATGCATCAGCATCAATGAACAAAATGGGTTTTGACAGATAAACCAAGGAAAGTGAAACAAATTCATACCTCTTTAAACTCATTGTACTCCTCTTCTGGCATGATCTTCTCCATGGAATATCGTGCTCGAACACGCAAAGATCCTGGCTCAATGCCCTTTAATGGTACATGGGAACTGAGTTGAAACCACTCATCTGTTGCATGTCCTTTTTGTAATCGGCTTAATTGGCAACGCATAAACACTTAAGGAAAAAAAGCATTGTTCAAGTACGTTATCTCCACCACAACAGTGCTAGTATTGAATAAAAAACCCATTTCATTTTCAGCACGTGTCATCTTATTTCAGAAAAAAAAGTATTAAACAAGAAGTTTGCCATCAATATATTAACAGATTCTCTCTTCAGTGGCTTTACAGAGGCTGTAAACTAATGTAGAAATAAGGCATTCTGCAAAGAATGCATAAATTCAAAAATGCCTCATGAATATTGACACAGCTTTCCTTGTAACACCCAAGTAAGTAGGTAAAAAAGTGCCACCCTGCAATCTAGGTAGCAGTCTGAAAATAAAAATAGGTGACATCTTTAGAATTCACTATTCCCTGTCCAACCTTTGGCTGACACCACCATCAGGTCTGCTCCTCCAGCTCTTTGTTACTTCTTACTATTTATTATTACAGTGTTGCTATGGTCTTCCCCAACACTGACCTATGTAACTCTTACATATTAACTACCACGATATGTTACAGTTTACGGGTATCAGGTGAAAAAGAGTTCCCAAGCACTTGCTGCCTGATAGAGAAAGTCAACTCAAGAATGGCCCAATCATTATCTGGGCTTTCAGTGGTGTTGTTGAGTTGCAATTGCCAAGCCCGGTAAAGCAGCTGGGAGCACAGACCCACCTGGAGCAGATATGTGTTCCTGAATGCAGGGTTGTTTTCACAGAGGAGCAGCCCAGGCCCTTTCAGAGCAACACTGCCTGTGAACAGCCACTACACTCCAAGAGGAGCCCACAGCTGTTTCACTAACAGTTTAGCCTGTCACTCTGATCTCTCAAGCAAACACCTCCTCTCTGCCATGACTCTCAATGAGATCTGCTTTTACTTTCCTCACATGAAAACAAACAAAAAAACTCCCCACAAATTGAATCAGGCTCTGCAAGACCATCTAAATGAGTTGTAAATCATCTGTTCTTGTCAAGGTTTCCCTACAGATCTTACAAAAAAATTAAAAAAAAAAATTCAATAAATTAGCACTGAGGCACAGATTTAGGCCAGTAACAAAATATACTCAAACTGAAAACAACTCTGACAGGCTTTAGAACAGACATCCCTGAACACAATAGAAAAGAAAAAATCTTGGAATGAATCTGAAGGGGGCAGGGAGAGCCATCCTGTCCTCAAGCAGCAAAGAAGAAGCACAGCACTGAAGCCGCCCAAGAACAGGTATGGTGGGAAACAAGATACCTTGAAGAGCAGGAAAAAACCCAAAATTAAAAACTCATTGTGTGGAAGAGACTAAACTGAAGTTATTTTTTCTACCCAATTGCTGCAAATTCACATTGTTCAAACCTCTTCTTTTCTAGGAAGCTGACATATTTTACAACCTGGCTGTTAATTTGCTGAAACAGAAACAAAACCACAGTTAAAGAAGCAGCTGTCTGGGTAAAATATGGAAAAAAATTACTGGAAATCTGTGTAAAAGGCAGAATTAAATACAGATCCCTTCCCATTAAAGGTGATATGGAGGTAACTTCAGGTTTAAGCCTAAGAGTGGTAATAAAGAAAACAGATATCTGAAGTACAATGAAAACACACTAAATTTTCTTCAGAAACAACCAGGATTTTTTTTTTTTTGTAATAAAGAATTGCATCTTTCCCTTTCTCACTGGAAGCAACCAAAAAGCCTGAAAAGGAATTCCATGTAGTCAGACTTAAAACTGCACGGAACTGGAACTCCATTTTATGGAGCAGACTACTATGGAAAGTTTCCCTTTCCTCTTTTCTGGGGTAAGCACAATCATTGTCTGACAACGGTTAATCTGGAGCAGAGGTAGGAAGGGTGCCAGATACACAGGACTGATTACTGTGCATTTTATTACCAAAACCACACGGGTTCTAGTTATAAAAACATTAATGGAAAGCTTCTTCAACTTTCCAAATATACAAAGACAGCAAGTATGGTGAGCATAAAAACCAACTTAATTCTTATGAGACAGTGCTTGACAAAAGTAATGAAAAACCCACAAAGTATCCACTGCTGTAATATATAAGTATCTTTTACAGAAAAATACTTACATATATCTGGATCTTTACTTTTCTTTGTTTTGTTACTAAGACTTATCTCAAATCTATTAATGTCAGATGAAAGATCACTAGGAAAAAAAAGAGAGAACCTCAGTTAGTACCATACTTAGCTGGCATTTATGCTTTTCCAAATTTCATTTCAACCCTCAGTTATCCCTATCAGCCAAAGACACATTAACGAAGACAGTCCAGTCAGGTGCCTATAGAAAACTCTGCCCATGCAGAATTTGGCTGAAAGGTTGCTGCTGCCTAAACACATATACAGTATTTTTTAAAATACAGAAAAACAATACGCACTGTTAAGAATTTTAAAAGCAATGCAAATTACAAGTGAAATTCAGTAATTCAAGAAGATTAAAACTTACTCAAAGACAAATTCTTCAGACCACACAGGATTCTGCCCTTCCCTGATGTGTGTTTTTGCTACCTGGACACTGTTCAGGTAGATGTTACAATACGGATTTGTAAAATGCTTTACTGGGAGCGTATGAGCTTCTTCTACATGCAAAATGAGACTGCTGACCTGAAAAGAGAAACAATTTATTTTTTATTGCTAAAAGACAAATAGAAAGCATATCAATGAATTTTCTTTCCTCTGCGAAGACACAGTGTTAATATGTGAATACTGAATACGAACTAAAACTCTTAACTAGAGGAGCAAGGAACAGAAGTAATGGAACAACACTTTTAAGTGGCACAAGCACCAAATTAAGAGTAACTCAAATAAGAACAAATATCCATACCCTATTTTTAAGGCATCTTGTGTTCTTTTAAAATTACCTTTGAGGCATTAGGATTTGCAAATAACAACTTTTCTAGGCAAAAATTTTACCGAAATCACAGATTGGCACTTTGAGTAAGAGCCATGGACAATTCCAAACACAACAGTTTATTATTTGGTGCTTTCCCAACAAATTATGCAAAATTCCCTCATGCAACACTTTACATTGTATTCTTTTATGTAGATGAGCATTGTCGTTGTGTTGTAAAGTAAAGAATTCTCTTTTTGCTTTTCTTTTGCAGCCTGAAGCTCCCAATTGCACCTGCCACTTTATCTGTGAATTCACCTCAATTAGTTTATTTATGCAGAAGTATCCAAACATCTGTAACATTCACAACCAAATGGTTGGGTTTTATTCCTATTTATTCCTCATTTTATTCCTTTCTCTACTGCCCATAAAAAACAACTACATTCAATGTTCCTAAGATCCAAAAGTATCAGAAATTCTTGAAGTATTTCCCCATTCTTCTTCAATCATTACAGATTTAACCATTTAAGATTGTCTGTCCTCTGTGTCAGAAAATTCCAGTATTCACTTTCAAGAGACCGAGAGGAATCAGGGCTCAAGCATAGTTTGACATGTGTGTATTAATGAAAATGAATACTGTTAGAGGAGAATTTCATTGACATGTCATATAAATTTTTAAAGTTTCCCTTATGAGGCACATTTTAAAAGTTGCTGGCATCTTTACACTTTCATTCAGGATTTACTTCTCCAGGAAAAAAAAATCTGAGATTTATCAGTATCATTTTGCAGCAAAGGGACAAAACACCCCTCCATATGCAGCACCAACCCCACAGTATCATCTTTACCTGACGCAGACGTTTATTTGATGTTCCTGGACTGGTTTTTCTTAAACTGCAAAACATCTGCAGAGCTTTCATCCAGTCCTAAGAGAGAAGGATGCACAATCATGAACTGAAACCAAGTCAAATACAGTTTCTTGCAGTGGAACAGACACCTCTCAAAAGAGTATCTGAAATTTCACTTTAGCTTGGTAAAACTTAATTCTTCTGTAATTCCAAAGTACAAGTGCAAGTTTGAGTATTAAAGCAAATCTTTTACCTTTACTGAGCAAAACCTCATAAAAGATTTGCAAATCTGAACCACTTTCTCTTTTATAACTTATCAAGCTTTACTAATGGATATACAATGTGACCTTTACCAATTTTCCAGTCTAGTGATAACTAGACGAAGTTACAAATTGTATATAAAATTTAGCAAAACCTGTTTGCTTCTGAGAAGATTACATTCAACACAAACTGGTCTGATTATTCTCTGCAGTCCTCCTAATGGCAGTCATTAACACTGTGTATACTTCAAACAAAAACTAAAACATTAACAGAGAAACAGAGAGTGTATATAGAGCATTTCCCAGTTGGCTCACAAATGCATTCAACAGCAGAGTGAATGGAAGGATTGATTTCTGGTTTGGGTTTATTTTGGAAATAAACAGGCTGTTTAAAACCAAACTGCCTGTAGAACCTTTGTCCGTTTTTGTGGTTTATTTTGACAAATAAGCTGCTAAAACACACTGTCAACTTTCCAGTCTAATTTGACAATGTCATTAAAACCCTCACAAAAAGGCTTCAGTCTTACTCTTCATACTATTTGCCACATTTTAAAAATACGTACTGCAGCTGTTCTCAGCTAAACCACTTCGCAAGTTGGGCTTCAGCTTCCAAATCCTTTCACAGAAGGAAAAGCTTTCAGCTACACACCACGAAGTTTCTATTCTGCTGTGAATTGTTACAGAGTAAAGAAAGCTGAGCTTTCTTGAAAGAGACATTTTGTAAACTTTTCTGGGCCAAGGCCATACAAAGAAACCTGAAACAACTGCATTCTGTATAAATGCAGTGTGAAACAGCCTGCTGGGAAGATCAAAACCAAATGCAGATTATACCAAACGTTCAGGAAACAAGACTGGATGTTCTGTCTTCTACACATTCTTAATTCTTACACTTGTTAGAATGCAGAACATGTTACAGATGTGAAAAAACTAATGTACAGTAAAGGGCATGGAAATTAATTTATATATTCTCAATTACTATACAGCACACTGCTTCTCAAAGGCAGTACAGTGACAGCTGTGTGACAAACGTCACTACATCATTCTGAT
>JAOXXN010000485.1:246046-260223 GCA_026770055.1 Myrmophylax atrothorax
GAATTGAAGCATATGTGAGCCTAAGGTTTCTGAGGAGTTTTGGAGCTGTTTGAGTCCAACTTTTTATGTTGATATGGCAGTCATGGAAGTTATTGACAAAGCATTTTTGTTTTTCTAGTTTTAGTCACTTAATTCCTAGTTTTCTGTACAGTGAAAAACGAGAGATAAGGAGAGAAGGAATTGTGATGGTCTGTCACCTCAAGGAAGAGAAACTCAGATTAAAGGTCTCACATCAGCTCTGTCACCCACCTTCCTAAGGTAATCTCTGCTGCTTTTAGGTATTAGGGAGCTGCTGCTGTCTTCACTTGTTTTCCTCTACTGTTTCTTTACCTTCAAGTCTCCTTCTGGTTTATAGGTGTACTAGATACCAGAGTGATGTCTGAGCCTCAAGAAAGACAAATCATGGAAAGATATCCACTAAAGCAGAGGGTTTAAGCTGCTTAGGAGCAGGTTGATACCCCATTCTTGAAGTTTGAGGCTTGTGTCATGGTTTCTCATGGTCTGTCCCCATCTCTGTGGCCAGCAGGCTGCTACAGCTTATTTCTTCTCTCCGAGAACCACACAGAGATGTTCCTTATCCCTTATGGACAATTTATGGTTCCAGAGTCTTATGCAAGCATCTTTCTTGTATGTGGAGCAATATGTACAAAAAAATCTTTCTGCATCTCAAATGTCATTTTAAAATGTTGGAATTCATATGTTTGTTACTGAGTACTTGACTAATTTCAAAATACTGAACACTGTCTGTTGCTTTTATTTTGAGAGTCAGATTTTTACAAAGAGACATTTGTTTTTACAGCACTGAAAATCTTCCAGGTGCTCAATAAAACACTCAGCACTTACAAACTAAGGCAAGACACAGAGGAGGAGAGAGAACAAACCCTTTTTGTACATCTCTTCATAGAAGAGAAATGCAATTACGCTGTAGGAGAACTGATAATGGACTTCAAGGAATTGGTTGTGAACTACTGCTATGATGAAGAGATCTGAAAACCTCAGAGTAAAATTGCATGGATAGGGCAGCTGAAAACAGTACTCTCTTTTCAACAAAAGTTCAACAATTTAATTGGAGACAAATGCATTTATATAATGAAAACAAGACAGTTGTAATGTATATAACATACAACAGCTGCTTAATTTGTGGCCTTTGTCCTTGAGTGCTGTATTCCTTAACCAAGACCCTAGCAAGAGCTCCATTTCTTTTCCAGTCAAGCACTGAATTGTGACTGAATACCTGTCATCTAACTGCAACTAGCAGTTTGGAGTTTTGCTTTTGATTTTTCTTTAATGATTTATGTTATCAGGAATAGAGGAAGTTTCTAAATGTGTGGTTTACAATTGTTTTACCAAAATCAAATATACTTTGAGTGTGATTTAATTGTTCTATAATGATGTATATAATGTGTACTTGGGCTGCACAGGAGCACAGTCCGAGATTAGCCTTTGAGCTGGACTTTTATCAATATGTATTTCTGGTTGTGGTTTCGAGTTGAAGCAATGACTTTCCCTAGAGTCTGAGCCAATTTTGGGCAATCTGTCACCATTTGAAGCAGGTATTATAAGGCCATTGAGAGCCTCTTCCAGCTGCCTCAATTGGAGTGCCTGTTTTTCTCATTCATCTACCTTTCTTGTACTTAAATATGATGGAGGTTTCACCTGAGGATGGTGGGAGGATTCAGTCTGGGCAGATTTTCAGGCTGGGATGATCCTGCTTGGTATGCTGAGCTTCTGAAGCAACTCCTGACAGTTACCAGTGTGCTACAGAAAAAGAGGAAAGTTGTAGATCTTAGAGTGTTTTTTGGTAACTCAAAGTTAAACCAAGTAAAGATGAATTAGTAAAAGGCATCCATAATGCTCTCACTGTTAAAGGAAGCTCCAGGTGGTGAGCTGTTCCATGTCTAATACTTAATATTCTTGAGACTTTGACATTCACTGACGGACATGACTATCCCAGCTTTTTGGATTCTGGTATAATTCAGAATTTTTTAAATTTCTTTTTGCATTTGCAGAGTTCCTCTCTGTAAAGACAGCATCTCTTTCTTCCTTCAAATTACTGCTCAGGTCCTCTGTTTGCATGCAAATTACTTCTCTGCCCTTTAAGGGGGGCAGGATAAAGTAGACAAGAAACACCTGAGCTGCAGTCATAACTGCCAGGACCTTTTTTCCCCACACACCTTCTGCATTGTGACTGATCTGTTCACTGACCATGTCTGCTGTTCTGAATATTTCATGTGGCTGCACAGGCTGTACCAGCACCTTGCCAGGCAGAGGAAGCAGGACAGACTGGAAGTGAACTGCTATGTATCACTCATGAGCTGACTATGCTTCACAGACAAGGGCCACCTCGCACCCTATCAGCTCTCAGGCTCCTCTTCCCCTGGCTCTGTCCTGATGCTCTTGTGTCTCCCCTCTTCCTGCACTCCGTTTTCTTTTCCTTTACTACTTTTTACATTTCTACAGCCTCAGACACGAGCTGTTCAGGGTGTCAAAGTTTCAAACCTCATTGGGTTGAAGAGCAGAACCAGGAGATGGAAGTACTTTTATACATCAGACATCAGTACATGCCACCAAGTAGTCTTTCATCCCTTGAGACAATTACAGAGATGGTTAAAACCATAAGCACGTGTGCAGATGAGGGCACTCTGGTAATTAGCCTCTGTCTACCCCCAAACCTTGCTTTACTTCTTCTGAGTTTTTGACTTTTGTACCACCTAGATGGACAGTGTTCTGGCCTTGGCGCAGCTCTGGGGTAGTGGACTGCAATGGGGAGAAAGAGCAGCACTGCTGCCTGGCACATCTCTGCTTTCTGGCTGAGGGTTATATTGGTGCTACAGCAGCAGTCACAGACTTGTTTGATCAAAATGTAGGCAGCAATGCACCTCCACATGCTGCTCACATCCAGCACCGTGTTTACAGGCTGGCCTGTGAGCAGGCGGCTGAGCAGCATTTTCGGCCCAGAGGAAAAGAAGTAGTTTTGTTTAGGAGTGGGTATTTTTTTTCCCTTTTGGAAGGTTAGTCTTCTGTTAAAAATCATAAGCATGTGAAGTTGAGCTAATCATGCACTATGTTCTTTCCAGAGAGTGTAGATTTTTTATGTATAAAATTTAAGCTGAATGTTTGCAGGATTTCTGTATAAATTGACTTTATGTGGCACTGACCATGTTGCTCTGAATTAATAATGCTAATACTAAGGTTTGATTCTGAAATGCAGCAAAATCTTAGTAAGGCATAGGGAAATGAGAGGCCCCTTGTGAGCTAATGAAGGAATGAACTTGTCAGCACTGTAAAAGGAGATACACTTAATAGCTTTTTACAATGGATGCTTGTATACGATACACATCAGCATACTGTGAAGTGGCTTGTTATGATAAGACCATAATATAGAAATTTTCTGTTGAAATGATTCTCTTTTCCTACTTCTTGGGGAATATTTGTTCAAATAAATATGTGGGTTAGTGAGGCAACAGATAGCTATTTGTCTCTCAAGTGTGAGTAATGTAATATGAACAAGCATTAATGACCTAACTCCTTAATTCAACAGGAGATCCTTATTTTTCTTACACGCCAGCTTGTTTCTTAATATTTTGGAATCCACTGCTCAGTGTGTGTTGTGTGTTCCCAGGGGAGCTGAGTGCAAGTTACCAGCTTTGGATTAACTCTCAGTTTTGCTCAACTTTATCATCTCTTCGACTCTCTTTGGGGCTTCTTCAACCCAGTGGCTGGCAACTATGTGTATCTGCTCCCTGAATCATCCGCCAACATCTGCCTGAAATAATGAAAGACTCACATTTTTCAGTGAACGTGAAAGGTAGAACTGGCCAAACCATTCACATGATTGAGAAGTCCTTGCCCGATTTCCAGAAGATACTCCAGCATGGTGAAATCGAAGCCCTGTGAATTTCTATGAGACTTACCACTTTGATACACGGCTGAAGCAGTTCACATAATCACTGCCCCAGGGCAGAGGCAGGAGAAGGGAATGGGCACTCTGGGCTCAGCCATTCCAGAGTGAAGTCTGGTGGTTTAGACTGACCTTGAATCATAGAATCATAGAATCTTAGAATTGATTGGGTTGGAAAAGACCTCCGAGACCATCAAGTCCAACCCTTGGTCCAACTCCAGTCCATTTACCAGATCATGGCACTCAGTGCCACATCCAGTCTCAGTTTAAAAACTTCCTGGATGTCTAGAGGCCAGACTGATTAATGAAGAAGGTATTCCAGCAGCCTGGGTGTGGCACAGGCACAGGTTTACTGGGGCCCTATTGTTTACACAAACCATTGTCCATGTGAAGTCATATAAAAAAGTCCACTGAACTCCTAAACAAGGAAACCTTGACACTTCCTCAGACACACCAGCTCCTGGATCTCTACCCACTCAGAAGCCAACTTGGAATTGAGATAAATTCTCTGCTGGGATGGAGAATGCCCTAGTTTTACATGAACAAGACTGGAAAAGCACTGATTTTTTTGAGACAGGCAACGACCTCCATTAAAAGGGGAAGTCAAGTTTTCACTACTGAGAAGTCTTCCATCTCTACAGCAACTCTAATAAACAAGAGTGCCAAGGATGGAGGTGCACTGACAGCTTCTCCCACAAAAGGGGACACTTACCTCACTATTTCTTTTTATTTTTGTACAAATTACTATGTTTTTGTCCCAATGGCAAAAAAAAAAATCAAGTTTGCTGTCTCTAAATGAACTCATCTGGATTTCTGTTCCAGGTATAACACATATTACAATGCAATTTAGTAATTTTTTTCCAGCAATGAAGATTTTTTTCCCCATTTCTGTAATTTGAAAAGTCTACTGACTGCCCCAGATAAAATGAACAGACTTCTTTTCCCCTTTTAAATGGACAAGAACACATGAGTAGCTTGCAAGCTACTTCCAACAGAGCATTCTCTTAATTACAGATCCATAATTTATAGATCCTACATGACTCTTTCAATACACAATTTACAGTGTGAATCAACTGGTTTGCAGAAGGACTAATAATTCAAGAGAAAAAAATACACTTAGGCTTTTTAAGCTGTTAAGAATCTGCTCAGCTACAAGTAATTACTAAGGAGGTTACGGTATTTGGTTAGTATAACAAAAACTACAGTCTTAAAATCATATCATTAAATATTTACAAAGTATAAAATACACACAATTCCTCCTGCCATCAAAACTTACCTATTATAGTATCTGCCTCCCATCATAAATTGATTGTTTGATGTTGGGCATATTTTAAAACGCTGAATATTTTCATTGGTCCGAAAATAAAGGGAATAATCACCAGGGGTATTATCTGAAGGCCTCACAAGAAAACTGCACACCTGACCAACTGAAAAGATACCATAACAATGTTAATTTCCTTAGTGTTATATATAACCCCCTATTAAATCTATTTCCACATAAATAAGGAAGAATTGTACACTTAAAGAAATGCAAAGCCTACAAGGTAAATTTCAGCAGTGATCTCCAACTAGGTGAACTAGTACTAAACCACCAAAATTATTTAAAAATGGTTTAGCTGTAGCTTGCAACCTACCCACATTTTTCCTACTTCTTTAAAAAAGCATTACAAAAAAGGTTGATAATGTTTTCAAAACATAATTTGTTGCAATATTTAAAGTAATCTATTAAACAAAATGGGTTTGAAATATTGATGTTTTAAAGAAATATTTGCTTTAAGAAAGTGCAAGATATATTTATAATATATTTTCCTTTAACTATATAAAAGCATAGTCTCCACAGCCCTTCGACGAAGACATCAGTAAATGAAATAATTGATTACACATGTACTAGTTTAAAAATTATTAAATTAACTAGACTTGAGAACATACTCAGTACTCACAGGCACAACAGCTCTCCTCCAATGTCGTACTCTACTGAGGTTGACACCACAGGGGTTGGGGAGTCTAAGACACGCATGTATGTTCAGACATAACAGGAAGTTTTGCTACACTAATATTAATGGGATTGCTTTGTGCCATTTCACTATCACTGTACTTCAATCAGAAATACATGTACCTGTCATCAGCAAATTGTAAGCTTCTTGTTTGGAGATCTTCCCATGGAACCATCTTAACAAAGATGAAGAGAAAAATTAGAAAGCAAGACTACCAGCTACCTTTTTTGGTTGTGGCTACATCCAAGATTCTGGAACCTATGAATCAACCTTTATGTAAAAAGACCTAGTATATACAGATGAGATAATGATTATGCTTCTTAATGATTCTGGTCTACCAGCAGCACAAAAAAAGTAACAATTACAGGTATCTAAATAAAATAATTTCAATAAAAATATCCAGCATGTGGAGCTGATGTTCAAATTCAATTGCGTTTAGAGATTGGAATGTCTAAAGAGTAGATAATTTGATGGCATTATCTTGTCAGTATCATAGAGCAATTTACTTGAATCATGAAATCCAAAGTTAATAGAAGAAGAATCCAAGGAAATTAAACACTGTACAGAAAACCTCAAATTTGCCTGAGCTGTGGAAATAAAACATAGCTTTAAGTTAATGCATACAAACTGCTTTGATCTCACACCCTGTACCTTCCCAGAGTCCTGTGTCAGAGCAGTATCCTGTGAAAGTTCAGCAGCCTCTGCCTGGTCTCAGCCTGCCACCACTGTTCAGTTGCTACAGCTACTACATGCTACTTAAATAAAAGCTAAAAATATGGCTTCTTTATGTATCAGAGAAGAGCCCAATTTCTTTCTTTCTATACTACTTCTAGAGGATATGCTCAAAGCAATCTCCTCCAGATTCCTCTGAAGGGTGAACAAATGTTGAAAGACAGTCTCAAAGCTCCAGATTTCTGCTACAAGCTACTTAGCAAAAAAAAAAATAGATAAAAAATTCCATTTTTGAAGGGATCCCTACTGCCAAATTGACTAGAACTCAGTACACAACAAACACACCAGTGAAATGCCTCCTGCAGCCACTGGCCTCTTGGAGACTAAAAAGTGGGCAACAGCAAAAAAGCAGCAAGTGCAAATATGAAAACAGACAAATGCAGACACCAGATTAAATAATCAAACCACTACTAATTTTTTATTTGTCACTCATCTTCACTTTTTGTGGTATAGAATCCTTTGGGTTGGAACAGACCTTTAAGATCATCAAGTCCAACGCTTAACCCAGCACTGCCAAGTCCATTACTAAACCATGTCCCTACACCTACACACTAAATCCCTCCAAGGATGGAGATTCCACCACTGTCCCGGGCAGCCTCTTCCAGGGCCTGACAACCTTTTCAGTGAAGACATTTTCCCTGATATCCCACCTAATCCTCCCCTGGTGCAACTTGAGGCTGTTTCCTCTTGTCCTATCACTTGTTAGCTGGGAAAAGAGACAGATACCCACCTGGCTACAACCACCTTTCAGGTAGTTGTAGAGTGGTAAGGTCCAACCCCTCAGCTTCCTCTTCTCCAGGATGACACCCCCAGCTCCCTCAGCTGGGCCTCACCAGACTTGTGCTCCAGACCCTTCACCAGCTTCACTGCCCTTCTCTGAACTTGCTCCAGCTCCTCAATGTCCTTCTTGCCATGAGGGGCCAAAAACTGATCTCAGAATTTGAGGTGTGGCCTCACCAGTGCCCAATACTGAGGAACAATCACTGTCCTGGAGCTGCTGCCCACGCTATCACTGATCCAAGCCAGGATGTCACTGCCTTCTTGGCCATCTGGGCACCTGCTGGCTCATGTTCACTCACCATCAACCAGCACCGCCAGGTCCTTTTCCACCAAGCAACTTTCCAGCCACTCTTACCCCAACCTGTAGTGCTGCCAGGGGTTGTTGTGACTCAAGGGCAGGAACCATCACTTGCCCTTGTGGAATCTCATACCATTGGCCTCTCCCCACCCACCCAGACTGCCCAGATCACTCTGCAGAGCCCGTCTATCCTCCACCAGATCAACACCACCACCCATGAGGCTTACAGACACCCTTCCCATACTACTTGCCTCTCTCTCCAGTACTTAAGGAGTTTTTATCTCTCAGGCAACTGTGTTCAAGAAATACTCCATTGTGCATATTTTGGCTGAAAGTGATCATACATGGACTGATCTAAGATTTTGACACTGCAATATCCATTAGCAGTAGGCAAACCTATCACAGGACTCTTTCATGTTAATTATCTCTGCATCTTCAGCAGGTAGTACATAAAAAAGTCTGAGATGAAAAAAAATAAGTATCTTTGGTCACTTTCTGAAAAGCTTGGAAATCTCACAGTCGAAGTTTACAAACAATTATGATTGCTTTTAATAACAAAACAAAAATCCTTACATTTTGCCTTCATGGGGATCTTCTTCTCTTCCCTGTGAGAAAATTAACACATTAAGTGCACGACAACATGAATACAGCTCAACTCAAAAAATAAACTTCATAAGTTAAGACCTTCTGTAGAAAAACCCCAAACATTTGTAAGTCTGAGGCATTTTTGAATTAAGGGCTTAGTGCAGTTCTATGAAAAGTTTTCTTCTTCGTTAAGTGGAAATTCAGCCAAAATATGTTATTTCTGAGAATTGCTTCTATCATGTTTCCAGGCCTTCTTTAGAGGTGGTAACCTTCTAAAATCCCAACTTTCCTAAGCTAAAATTAGCCACTGACCTATCAGTCTACACATCAATAGTCTAGTACTGCCACTTCAATTTAGCCATTCACATCCTGACACAGGTCTGCGAGAAGCACCTCAGGGAACACTGCTGTTAGCCAAACACATGCATTGTGCACAAAAATAGCATTAAAAAATAAAGTTTTTCTTTTTTTCATCAATAGATTTTTAAGCCAGATTACATCCCTGTAAAAAGAGAAAGACCTACCACAATGCAAAATTACGTTTTGTAGATTTTGTGAACATTTCACGGCAATTATAAGAGAGAAATACAATTAAAATGAGCAGCAGATTCTTCAGCAGGACAGTCAAGTTCAGGGAAGAGTTTAGCAAATTTACAGTACCCTTCACTTCTACTTATCTTTGGACAACACATGAATGAGCATTTTTGATACTGAATTAAGCTTAAAGATTTGTTGTGGTATTTAAGAACTACTAGGCCAAATTACTAGGTTTAGAAAAGCACATAATTAGACAACAGGCAGTTAAATGTCACTAGTTTTCATTCATTCAAATATTATTTTACCAAAAAAAATCTCATTTATTTAAGACATTTGAATACAAAATTACTTACCACTTCTTCTACCAGGTCTTCTACAATAAGACCTTGTTCATCTGTCCGTAGGTTTGTAACCCACATCCAACCATCTTCCAATTCATTATGGACAATGAACATGTCTCCTTTAAGGAAACTGAAGAGGGTTACAGCAAGACTTAAGTCAGAATACAATCATAACATCAAGTTTAATGAACACAATTAATTTCTGAGTATAATTTCCACAAAATATTCATGATCTGATACCCCCAAGCATATCATGTGTATTTTCCTCATAGTTAAGAGGCTACTATATATAAGCTTTCATATTTTTGATTTATGTTTAGTAGCTAATATATACTTCAGTGCTGTCAACTTCAAAGCATGCTAAGGATGTATAAAACAAAAAGAATACCACAACAATATTAAAAGACAGTAATACTGTTGTTTTATCTGTAGAGAGATCAAATACTAAATACAAGTAAAACAACACTCTATGGAGTCTGCAAGAAAGTAATATTCCTTTGATTGAAAAATAATCTTGCATAACAGAAGATGTGGAATATCTATTCTTTATGTTCTCACATATGAAGACAAATGATACAAAGAGAGTGCAGTTACCCAGGAAGCCACACAACCAGCTACAAGAAAAGTGTAAGGAGCATTAACATAGAGAATCACAGAATCAACTGGGTTGGAAAAGACCTCTGAGATCATCAAGTCCAACCCATAAGCGAACACCACCTGATCAACTAGACCATGGCACTGAGTGCTACATCCAGTGTTTCCCTAAAGACATCCAGGGACGGTGACTCCACCTTGGGCAGTCCATTCCAATGTCTAATCAAACTTTCTGTAAAGAAAATCCTCCCAATGTTCAACCTACAGCTCCCCTGTCATCCTGTCACTCGCTGCCTGTAGAAGAGGCTGACACTCACCTGACCACACCCTCCTTTCAGGGAGTTGTGTGTCACCCCTGTGCCTCCTTTCCTCCAGGCTGAGGCCCCCCTCTCTTTTTATTTTCACACACAGTAGGAAGCTGTGTTTGCAATATACCATTAGAGAGGGTCCTCCGAATCTTATCACCTTCTTAAAAAGCATAATTACAATAACAAATATCCTCACATCATCCTTTACAGGATCAGAATGGAGTGGACTGCAAGCCTTGGAACACATTTCCATCCCATTGAGGATACCTTTCACTACAATTGAGACTAATAGTCCCAAACTCAAGCCAATTCCCAACCCAACTGGTGTATTACATCAAGATATGAAACCAGGATTGTCTTCCTAGCGAGATTAGAAATCATTACAAATCTCTTTCAAATACTCCTACTTTTCCAGCTGAAAAAAGAAGAATTCATCTCAAAAAAGCAGTGTCATTTCCAAGCAAACAGAAAATGCTCTTCTTTTGAAAGGCTTTTTTTTCCTATTCTTAAATTTATGAGTAGTCATGGCTCACTTTCTCTTTCTAGTGGTCTGAACTGTTTCCCTTAAACTACATACCTACTAGTAGTTAGCTCTGTGGAGGTTCAGGAAAAAAGCCAGCTCATTTCTTTCACACACTCATGTAAAGTATTTCCACATAGAATACTTTCACACTAATTTATCCCTTTGGTAAAAATCTAGGCCTTTTCAATACTGTAACATTATTAACTTTACTTCCACAAACCTAATGTACCTTCCCTTACAATTAATACAAACAAATATAACGAGAATAGAAAGTCTGTTATTTCCAAAAGAAGAACAGAGAGGCATCATCCTTTAATCTAACTGTGTTAAGTTTAAAGATACAGATGGACAGTATTTGCATATCAACACCTACTTAAATCCTCAGTATTTATAAATACTCTTGAAAATTTCTCACACACTACTCTTATTCAAACATACCTTATTTCATCAGTTTCTGGCACTTTGGTGTAAGGCAGAACTGCTCGAACTCTCCTTCTGTCCTCCACAGGCTACAATTTAGGAGAAGAGAACAAAGATAATACTTTTTCTTTTTATAGTGTAGAATCCCTCTTCACAGCATTATGTTATTGTGAAGCAAAGGACTGGTAACATCACTTGCCAGTTTTAAGTTTTCCAAGCTCAAATACTTAGCTAAGAGAACTCTCATTTTAAATGGTTTTTTCTACTTAAGAGTGGAAGAGGTGTCCGTAAGTTTAACATCCAAAAACATCTTTATTTAGGTTTTGGGTTTGTAGGGGACATCATGCAGTGTTTTCTTTCATTTTAATTGCTTATATTGTTTTAAGGATGGGCATGTGAAAGAAACCTTGGTTATCTCCAGGCTGCATATTTTGAAAGCACTGTTTGATACACAAAATACCACAGACCTGTGAAAGTTACATTACAATGGTGTTCTTTATTAGTCAAGAACTGCTCATTTTCTTGTTCATTTCTGTCTACTTAAAAGGCTGTTACTACACTTGCAGATAACTGCAACATCTCTAGCTTCCTCATTACGTGTTTTCATTAAATAGCAGGTCTTTTTAATCATTACTTTGTACCAGTATATAGGTAAATATTCCTTGCAATTCCACACACGCCTTTGCAGAACTACAGGAAACTTCCTCAAATGTTTCTCTCCAAAAGGACTACGAGTAGTGATTAAAGTAAGGAACATATAAGTAAGTTGCACTTCAGAATTTTACTATAAAATTTTACTACTTGCCTCTGGAGGTGCTACTGGAAATAACAGCTTCTCCCCTTTCAGTAAACAGGACACGTGACTGTAATAACCGATCAGGTCTGAGAGAGATGCAAAGCGACGCCCACCAATGTAATAGTCTCCACACATGGCAATAATCCTGTTAATGACAAAGCTTCACATCAGAATATTTTTGCTACTTATTTTTTTAAAAGAAAAGGACATTAGGATCACATTTAATTCTTAAAACAGTGTCTACATTCAGCTAAATGAAGTATTACAGGCCCTCTGAAAGCACTTAACTAAACCTTAGCTAATTAAAGTAAAGAATTTTCAGCAGAGAGAAAGGACTTCACACAACAAGCCATTGAGGTTTACAGTGAAGACCCTTTATTACACAGAGCACATGGTCTACATAGGGTTAGAACTACATCTTATTGGCTAAATAAGGTCTCAGACCACTACGTTAGAACTTTTAATTGGTTAAAACCCACATCTCACAAGTCCCATGTTTATATTATTTTAACCTGGCTGTTTTCACACACCTGCAGAGCCCTGGGAGAACCTACTGTGTGAATCTTTGGGGAGTAACCTCCTCCCTTCCACCTGCAGCAGCTGAGCTCCTTGCTGCTTCTACCTGATAGCTAAGTCTCACAGGGTTTGTGCAGGCTGGCTTCAGTCTTACAGGATCTTATACAGAACTGAATTGCTCACTTGTGATTTTTCTGTTGCTACAGCTAATGAATATTTCACCCAAAATTACAGATATATATATTGCATGATACACCAGCCTTATCTAAAGAAGTGTTAATTCACAGTAGACAGTGCATTTGTCAGAACGAAGTGAACCTAAAAGGAAAAAAATGTGTGAGTGTCCTGGAAATCTGAAGTAATGCACTGGTAGACACAACAGTATTATTATTTGTATCTTGCAGAACATACACCTTTCACAAGCATAAACTTAACCAAGGAGCAAAAAGTATTTTAACAAAAAGTTACTACACTTGATTATATAATGCATAAAACTAACACCTCAAAAATTAGTCACTTTGTTACAATTAGTTTAGCATCCATGCTAACAGTTACGAAATTACTTCGGAAAAATGAAATTATCTCCCTATACACAATTAAAATATTTGATAACTAATGGAAAAAAGCTTACACAATCATTTCAGTAGTTTAACAAAACAAAAAGTCCTTCCCAAACCGTTCATTTTATTATCTAAGACTGGTGGTTTTTCTTAAAATAAAGATTCTTTAATGTATACTTTGAACTGAATTATTTCTCCCAAGCAGTGACATAAAGTGTAGACAAAGATGAATCTTCAGATATCAAAGTTTAAAAGCACATAGCACTGCAAGTAGAGTCAGAAAATAATGCAACTCTAATGGCACAGGCTAGATATTCTGGCATATTTTCTCCCAGATTCCTTGGCAAATTAATTCAACAGGGATTAGGATCTAAACAAAGTTGAGTGTTTTGGATTATTATGTCATCAAGCTTAAGTGAAACCTTTCTTCAGAACCCTGAGTTAGCAAATACAAAAAGACTTCTGTAATTACAGAAAACTCCAAAGGAACAGATTAAAAATAAGTATTTTCCCTCAAAGTACATTTTATCACTCTGACTGACCAAAAAAGGTAACACTTTAGCAAAAAAATGTTTGCTTTTGACACAATCATATGTTGCATGAGTACTGATGACTGCATACAATTTTCAAGGGACATCAAAGGAATTAAATGAAAGATTCTTTAAAGGCTTGAAAATATTTTTCTTAGGGAATCAGAAGTCATTGGATTATTAGAAAATAATCTGAGAGGCCAGAAACACTTTTATGCTGCACATGAATCAATAGTCAATTTCCTGACAGTGAATTCAAAAAAAGGTGTTATAAATAATCCAAGACTCCAAAACAGCACTAGAAAGTAAGCATGGGCACAGTTTCCTTTTCTTCTACTGCTACACAGGAAGAAGCTCCCAAATGAGTATCAGCACAGCCAAGAAGCTCCAATTGATAGCTCAGACAGCAAGATGCAAACCTGAGGTACTACTTTTGTGTCATACTATCTGTACTTAAAAGAGAATTATGCTTTCACGTCAAGGGTACCTCAGCACCTCTGAATCACAGTTCATCACACAGCAGATGCAACAAAAACCTCTCTACATTTGCAAGCCATGCACATAGTGGCTCATAGGGATCTGGATAGACTTGAGAGATGGGGTGATTCCAGTGGGATGAAGTTCAATAAGGCCAAGTGCCGGGTCCTGCACTTTGGCCACAACAACCCCATGCTGCACTACAGGGTGGGCACAGAGTGGCTGGAGAGCAGCCAGGCAGAAAGGGACCTGGGGGTACTAATTGACAGGAAGCTCAACATGAGC